>PVHX01028781.1:0-17699 GCA_004024805.1 Geosciurus inauris
TATTCATGCTGTTCATTACAAGATTTCTGAACTATATCTACTGAGAAAATTTTTTTTTTGGTATAAAGCATTTTGACTTACTGTTTCTCCTTAGAGACCTCATAAGTCCATACACCGGCGCCGGACAGACCCTATGGTGACACTGTCGTCTATCTTGGAGTCTATCATCAATGACATGAGAGATCTTCCAAATGTGAGTTCATTACATTGGATATATAAAGTAGGAATGACAAGGCCCTTTGTTTTATCTGTGATTTCAGATAGAGGGCAGTAGCATATAGACCTAGGTTCCTGGAACTCCTAATTCTTTACAATGTAGTTTTTATGTATTTTTAAATAGTGTATTAAATAGACCTACTTCATTTAGAAATAATCCTTTAATAAAAGCCAATGGCCAGGGAGACAGATAAGATGTGAGAGTCTTCAGGTATTGGTTCTGGCAAGTGTTCTTTTCTCAGGAATGGTGTTGTTTGTGCTCAAGAATGATGTGGTCTGTTTTTTCCACAGACATACCCTTTCCACACTCCAGTCAATGCAAAGGTTGTAAAAGACTACTACAAAATCATCACTCGACCAATGGACCTACAAACACTTCGTGAAAATGTGCGCAAGCGCCTCTATCCATCTCGGGAAGAGTTTAGAGAACATTTGGAGCTAATTGTAAAAAACAGTGCAACCTACAATGGTAAGAATCACATGTTCCTTGACTGCCAAGATCACCATTCAGATCATTGTTATGCCTTATTAGGCCTAAATTGAGACTAGACTGGAATGATTGAAGGAGCTACAATGTATTAGTGCATTTGTGGGTATGAAAATCAGGCAATGCATATTTTCTGTCACTTAATAAATATTACTTCTTTTTATTCCCACTATTTAATCTTTTTTATTGTCCCTTTTAAAAATTCTTTTTAGATATACATGACAGTAGAATGTATTTTGACACATTATACATAAATGGATTGTAACCTATTCTAGGATCCCATTCTTGTGGTTGTACAAGACGTAAATTTTCTCTGGTGGTATATTCATATATGAGCATAGGAATGTTATGTCAAATTCATTCTACTGTCTTTCCTATTCCTATCCCTCCTTTCTTCCCTCCCCCACTATTTAATCTTAATATATTCTCTGGAGAATTTGGAGTCTTAGTTGAAATGAAACAGTTGCATGGGGAGTGGTGGGAAGAAGAAATAGTCTTAGGTAAGTAGTAGAATGAGGCATTTAGTGGGGATGAAATTTGTGTGAAGTATGCATTTGTGACCATATTTGCTGTGTGTGAATCTTTGCCTTGGTCTACAAATTTGTTATAGGGGCTGTTATGTGTCCACTTTGCTCAGAAGCTGGAAAAGGCAAGGAGGAAGAAATCTGTTTGCAAGACTTAAAAGAAAGGAACCATACAGCTTCTGCATATAAAGGACAATATTTTCTGGTTTTCAGTTGAATACTTGAGCACTCATCTGTATATATAAGAGTAGAGATTCAGAGTATAGATAGAATATAAATCATGGCCCTGTTGCTTAACTAATTGAGTTAATGTAGATAAGTTATTTAACCTCTTGTAGCCTCCTCAGTTTTCTCATCTGTGTTATGCATGGGACAATAGTAGTATCTAGATTTTAAAACCTTTCACAAGCCAGCCCAACCTATTTATTTACTCTCATGGCTAATGATCAGCTACCATATCTACTATATAGACTCCTGCAACATTTAACCATTATATTTCATTAAATATCCCTTGCTGTTTCATTGTGCCTTTATAAGCTTCCTCTGACATGCCTTTTCTTCCCTTCAGTGGTGAATTTCCGTGTATATTTCCAGACCAGCTCATATAATTTTTTTAAAATGACTTACCCAGATTACTCAAAAGACTCATTTTGCTATTTTCTGGGCCCCTAGCACAATTAAATCAACTTTCCTAGCCTTACTATGTCATAATTATTTATAAATTTGAGCACTTTGTGACCTCCTGCAGAAACTATTTCACTTAAGTTTACATTCTCAGGGCCATGCAATTATATACAAGGGAAGAATAAATTTGTTAGGCCCAGTTGTCATTCACATGGCAAGGATAATTACATAAAACCAAAACCAGTTTATAAGAGGGATGGAAAGGTAAAAGTTGACTGAGGATATAGAACTTGAAGTGCCTATGAGTCACTGAAGTGAAGATGTTAGTTTTAAAAATTGGTAATTTCTCAGCTGGCTGCAGTAATGTACACTTGTAATCCCAGCAATTGGGGAAGCTGAGGCAGGATCACAAGTTTGGGGTCAGCCTCAGCAAATTAGTGAGATCCTGTTTTCAATTTTAAAATTTAAAGGGCTTTAGGATGTAGCTCAGTAGTAGAGTGTCTCTGGATTCAGTCCCTTGTACACACACACACACACACACATTCTCACAGCCTTATATCCCCCTCTTAGATCTTCTTCCTCATACCAAATGCTGATAATAATAGTAATACCACCAGCAGCGCCAAGTGCTTTTCTTGCATTTTTTCTTTATTTTGTTGTAAGGAAGCTTTGAAATGGATACTAGTTTAGTATTCATTTACCAGATAAATATACGGGCCTGTAGCATTTAAATAACGTGACCAAGGTGATCATGCAACTAGAATGTGGCAAAGTACAGATTTTTTTTTTTTCAGAGTAAAGATGTTAGTCTAGGTATATGTAATTCCAAAGCCTGTGCTCTTTTTTTTTTTTTTTTTGGCACTCCCCAGTGAACTCAGGGGCACTTGACCACTGAGCCACATCCCCAACCCTATTTTGTGTTTTATGTAGAGGCAGGGTCTCACTGAGTTGCTTAGTGCCTCGTACTTGCCGAGGCTGGCTTTGAACTCACAATTCTCCTGTCTCAGCCTCCCAAAGTGCTGGGATTACAGGCGTGTGCCACCACGCCCTGCTAGCCTATGCTCTTAATTACCATGATTCATATACTCTTCTCTGCCTTTGTCTATATGTGCATGTATGTAGTACTAGGGATTGAGCCCAGGGGTATTTTACCAGTGATCTACATCTATAGCTCATTATTTTACCAATTGTCTTTTCTTCCTTCCTTCCTTCCTTCCTTTTGCAGCACTGGGAATTGAACTCAGGGCCTTGCACATGGTAGGCAAGTACTCTACTACTAAGCAACATCCCAGATCTTTTTTTTTAATTAATTTATTGTTTTGGTACTGAGTATTGAGCTCAGGTACTTTACCACAGAGCCACATTTCCAGTCCTTTTTATTTTGCCACAGAGTCTCATTAAGTTGCTGAGGCTGGCCTTAAACTTAAGATCTACCTACCTCTACCTAGCTTACCTACCTAAGCTAGGGATGTGGCTGAGAGGTGGAGCACTTGCCTAGCACTGTAGGGCACTGAGTTGGAGCCTCAGCACCACATAAAAATAAATAAATAAAAATAAGTGTATTGTGTCCATCTGTAACTAAAACAATATTAAAGCCTAAAAAAAAAAATTTACCTGCCTCAATCACCTGAGTCACTGGGATATTATCAATTTTATCTAATCTGTCTGTCTGTCTATCTATCTATCTATCTATCTATCTATTTAATGGTACCAGGGATTGAACCCAGAAGCACTCAACCACGGAGCCACATGCCCTACCCCTTTTATATTTTATTTAGAGATAGAGTCTTACTAAGTTGCTTAGGGCCTTGTTGAGTCACTGAGGCTGTATTTGAACTTCTGACCCTTCTGCCTCAGCCTCATGAGCCACTGGAATTACAGACAAGTACCACCACACCCTGCTATTATTATTTTTAATATGGAATGCTTCATGTATTTATGTGTCATCCTTGCACAGGGACCATGCTAATCGTGTCTACATTGTTTCAGTTTTTAGTATATGTGGTACTGAAGCAAGCACTAGGGATATTAGGTTCTTAACTAAATATGTTAAAAGGCATTGGAAATTCTTGCCTCCTACATTTAATGGTTCCATCTCTTACTGTTCCTTCTGTAGGTCCAAAGCACTCATTGACTCAGATTTCTCAATCCATGCTGGATCTCTGTGATGAAAAACTCAAAGAGGTAAGACAGGCAGTGCAAAGAGGTAAGACAGGCAGTGAAATATAAAGATGAGGAGTAATAGAATTTAGGAAGTTGAGGATTTAACAGGAGAAAGAGTATATAAATCTAATAGAAGAAAGACTGGCAGAGCTTTAGTACATGTGAGCCTTAGAAATTTTATAGGCCAATCCTTTTTGTAGATGGGAAAGCTCAGTCCATAGGGGGAAAAATGACTTGTTTTGGGAATCATGACTATTAAATAGTAAAATTAAAATTAAAATCTAGAACCTTATTTGCTTACTTAGAAAGAGGGAAAGAAAGTAACTTCCCAGGAAGTTCCCTGTCACTAATAGACTAGTCAATGTTTTGGCAGGGAGGAATTTTAATTTTTCAAATATAATCTGTCTATATACCATCTTACCAAATAAAATTGTGGCACAAGCTTACAGAAGCACAAGTGTGATGATCATGTTACTATTGAAGTAGACATTTCATCAGAGGATGGATAATTAAATGGTCAGTAAACATGAAGAGATTCTTAACTTGATTGATCATTGAGGAGATGGATATTTAAGCCACAGTTAGGTACCACTATGTACCCATTAGAAAGGCTAAAATTAAAATTTTTAAAATAAACCTGACAAAAGTATGTTGAGGTAGATGTGAAACAGTGGAAACACTTAATTTTTAGTAATGCAGAGTCTGAAGTGAATTTATTGGGTTAATTTCCCTATATAAAATTATTAATCAGTGGGGACTAATCAATAGTCAGTGTTCGGTGTGTTTAGCAATAATTCTGCCGAAACAAAAACAGCATGATTAGTAAAGCCTTATTTACTAAAGATGTTTTTGTTGTAGGAGCCAAGCTGTTGATATGCAGGGATGTATATTTTTAGTGTTCCAGAATGTAGGATACCTAAGGAAGTTGTTGAAACATCCCTTTTGACCTTGTATTCTGGAGTATCTATCTATACTTTTCACCTAGAACCAAACAGTAGATACTCAAGGTTCAACTGGTTTGGGGCAAGGGTCACAAAAAAGCTCACTGAACTTTAAATTATCCTTAATTTTTCTATTGGGATTGTACCTCAGGGAAATACCTATCTTGGCTTTATTTTGTCTGATTTTAGAAAGAAGATAAATTGGCTCGTTTAGAGAAAGCTATCAATCCCTTGCTTGATGATGATGATCAAGTGGCATTTTCCTTCATTCTAGACAACATTGTCACCCAAAAAATGATGGCAGTTCCAGATGTAAGTGGTCTCTGTACTAAATATTATGAATGGAAAGGGAAAAAGTATAGGATATGTATGTGTATGTTACTTTTTTTTTTTTTTGGTTCCAGGGATTGAACTCAGGGGCACTCGACCACTGAGCCACATCCCCAGCCCTATTTTGCGTTTTATGTAGAGACAGGGTCTCACTGAGTTGCTTAGTGCCTCGCCGTTGCTATGTCTGGCTTTGAACTGGCGATTATCCTGTCTCAGCCTCCCAAAGTGCTGGGATTACAGGCAGGCACCACCACACCCGGCTTGTATGTTACATTCTTAACAACCGTGTACGTCAGATTATAGAAACTGGTACATAATTTTAAATGTCAACATTTTTGCTGTGTGAGTTCTCCATCATTAAAATCAAAGAGGCCAAAGCCAGGAGCATTGGCACACACCTATAATTCCAGCAGCTCAGGAGGCTGAGGCAGGAGGATTGCAAGTTTGGGGCCAGCCTCAGCAACTTAGCAAGCGCCTAAACAACTAAATGAGACCCTGTCTCAAAAAGGGTTAGGGATGTGATGTAGTTTTTAAGTGCCCCCAAGTTTAATCCCCAGTAAAGCCCCCCAAAGAAAAGAGGCCATGAGTTCCTCTTGCTTTATATTCAGTATTTGAGTGCTCGTGAATAGTGATATAGAGAAAGGATGCCAGTGAATAGATGGCTCTGTTGATTTAAAGGTGCTTTTATATAAACACTGTGATAATTACCTTGTGTTTGTTGTCTTTTGTATGTGTGGGGTGGGGTTTACCATTTTCAACTTTTTGGCAGGGCTATCATCAAATCTATTTTATTGATTCTATGAACCATTTTGTTGTAATGAGCTTTCTCAGAAATTTTGAACTGACTTTTCTTTTTCATTGTAAGTATATGTTCTAGATGTATTATAATGCCATAAAATTTCTGGATGGGACTTAGGAAATTTATTATTTTTTCATACGTGTGGTGCTAGGAATTGAACCGTAAGAATAAGGAATTTTAATTGTTAATGATCAGGGCATAGGAACTCCTATCAAAGGGATCCCTGAATTCCTTAAATAATACACAAAGGTTTGTATGATGATGTGTTTTTCTGGGGAAAAGGTCTATATATAGCATCAGGAATATTTGTGACCCAGCAAAGGCTGAGAATCTGTGGTGTAAAGAATGATTTCCAGCTAGGCATGGTGACACACACTTGTGATCTCAGTAATATGACTTAGGAAACTGAGGCCAGGGGGGGATTGTAGGTTAAGAGGCCAGCCTGTGCAGCTTAGTGAGATCCTGTCTCAAAATAAATTTTGAAAAAAGTCTAGGATGTATCTTAGTGGTAGATTGCCCTAAGTTCCACCCCCAGTACTGCAAAAATTTTTAATAAAGAATTTAATTTCCTGTGCTTGCTTTCTTTTTACTAGTCCTGGCCATTTCATCACCCAGTTAATAAGAAGTTTGTTCCAGATTATTACAAAGTGATTGTCAATCCAATGGACTTAGAGACTATACGTAAGGTTAGTGACTTGGTATAAAATTTTTTTTGTAATTGATATCTTTTTATATTTGTATCTAAGTTCCTGATTGTTTTTATCATAGAATATCTCCAAGCACAAGTACCAGAGTCGGGAGAGCTTTCTAGATGATGTAAACCTTATTCTGGCCAACAGTGTTAAGTACAATGGTGGGTATTTCTCTTTTTTTCTCTCTTCTCATCGATCTATTCATCCTCCATCCATCTAACATTAATTAGCTTTGTTAAAGTGTATGCTGCAGCCTTGAAAAGTGGTAGTTAGCTGAATCAGTCAAGTATTTTAGTCTGTCTTTTTTTTTAAATGGGCACACATGTTAGTGAGTGTTCTGTAAAGTTTGCTATTAAACTTTTAATGATGAAAAAGTAGTCGATGCTTACTTTTGACATTCTGTAAAGCACAGAAAAATGAGGTGTGAATAAAAATTAAATGGATATTACTTTGGGCTTTGAGTCATCACTGCGTTTCCATAAGATATGAAAACTTACCTATGCCCGAGGACCTTAGATGGAGCTTAGGGAAATGTGTGACTTTAGAACATGGTGAACTTCCTTGGTACATGGAGTTGTGTTCAGTACATGAACTAATTGAATAATACATGCTAGGATTTGTGCTTGCTATTTAATCTCCTGATAGTTAATGATGTTCACTGTTCTCAAATAATTCACAATTCAATTTCATAGAGTTAAAATGCAGCTTGATAAGGGATATAATAGAAGGATGTACAAAGTGCACTAGAGGACAGTAAGGAATATCTTAACCTGAGGATTAAGGAGGGCTTCATACAGAAGTTAAAGAAGTTCAGTTTTGAGTAACTCACTTGATAAACAAACATTGAACTGAATACCTTATATGTGCTGGCACTAATAGATATTGCAAGTACAAAATCAGATTAGATATAGTTCCTTCCCCCAAATTGGTTAAAGCTTAGTTGGGGAAATAAGAAAAATTATTAATACTTGAATATTATGTTAGAAGTATGCACAGAGTGTCACAGGACAGTATAAATGAGTAGGATATAGAAGAAGCTTTCTGGGAGAGTTTTTCTTGAGCTGGGTTCTAAAGATCAGTGCAGTTTGCTAGGCAGAGAATGTGAAGGAGAAAATGTTCTAGATGATGATAAGAGCAATATGTAAAGACATAGAGACCCAAAATAGGTCTCTAATCATAGATTTAAGAAACAAGTTGTGGATGCAATTAAGCATACGTATTGGTTGGGTGTGGTGGTGCATATCTATAATCCCAGCATTTTGGGAAGCTGAGGCAGAAAAATCACAAGTTTGAGGCCAGCCTTGGCAACTTAGCAAGACCCCACCTCAAAATTTAAAAAAGAAAAAAGAGCTGAGGATATAACCTTGTGGTAGAATACCCCTGGGTTCATTCCCTAGTACCACCAAAAAAAAGTACATGTTGGTAACTGCCTAATGAATTACCAACTGGTAACTAATGAGTTGGTAACTGACTATTTAGAGACAAGGGTAGGAGTTGAATCAGAAGGCATTGTACATCATACTCAATAATTTTATTTTATCCTAAATGGGACAACATTGAAGGAATTACGCAGGGAAACAATAATCCCACAGAATTCTTTAAGAAAAATAGAAGAAGGAGCTAAGGGCTTTGAGAGAATTGCTTGCTTAACTAAATTCTGAGGTCTCAACTAAGAATCCACATAATAAGGAGCTGGACTCGGTGGCGCAAGTCTGTAATCCCAGAACTTAGGGAGGCTGAGACAGGAGAATCGTGAGTTCAAAGCCAGCCTCAGCAACAGTGAGGCGCTAAGCAATTCAGTGAGACCCTGTCTCTACGTAAAACACAAAATAGGGCTGGGGATGAGGCTCAGTGGTTGAGTGCCCCTGAGTTCAATCTCCAATACCAAAAAAAGAATCCACATAATAATATAACTTTCCCCTATAATAGTAGTAATATAATAATAACAGTAGTAATAATAATAATAATGTATATTGTGACTCTAAGTTGGACAAATAGAAGGGACAGAATTGGAGGGAGGAGAAAAAGGATTGAGGAAATGGCACATTCTTGGTAGAGATCAGAATATTCTGGTACCATGGAAGAATAAAAGTTCAGGGAATTATGCTTGACTATATCATATATATTTCATTGAAAGAAATGGTAGATGAGCCTTCCATTTTCATTCATGGGTTGGGTTGAAAGAATCTGCTTTCTCCCTTGTACTCTTCTTATTGGAAATTAGAGAGTGAAAATGCCTCTTGTTAGGTCAGTTATCTCTTCCATTACTATTTCCTGAAAACACCTAAAGCTAATCATCTAAAAATCTGGTGATGGAAGTGTTGGTAGGATCACAGATGTCTTAACAAAAAGACTAAATAAAGCAAGTGATAAGCAAAAATTACAGAAAGTCTGGTTAACTTGGTGATGCCTGACTTAAGACATAGGGTAGACTTTTGAGGAATAAAACAATAAAAAAAACCCCAGAAGATGCTAATAGTAGAAGCAGCAGAGGGCAGATGGATGAGTCACAGAATACAGAAGTAATGGCTAGTAAATATGAATAAACATTCCATTGCACAAATAATCAAAAATCGCAAATTGAAAACAAAGAGATATCATTTTTTTTTCACCTGTTGGATAAGCTCAATATTTAATGGAAGTGCTCAGTGCTGGTAAGGCTGGTGCTCTCACATATTGGTGTTAGAAGTATAGAATTGTGAGATATTTGGAAAGCTATCTGGTAGCCAAGGGACTTAAAAATAGTTAAGCCAATAGACTTTATAGTCAGGTAAACATACATGGGTAAAAGGTAATGAAATAAAGATGACGCTATGCATTCATGTCCTCTTGGTGGAAAATAATACAAACTTTTTAGTGAACCATAAATGTTTATTCACCTATTGAACAGCTCAATATTTAATGGAAGTACTTAGTGCTGGTAAGACTGATGTGCTCACATTATTGGTGTGGCAGTGTAAAATGGTGAGACATTTGGAAAGCTATTTGGTAACTGAGAGACTTAAAAATGGTTAAGTCAACAAACTTTATAGCCAGGTAAAAATATATGGATATAAAAATTGAGATGATGCTAAGCATGTACTCAGTGGAAAGTAAATTAATACAAACTTTAGTGGCCTATAAATGATCATTCAAAACCTAAATGGTTAATGTCAAGGAATGATTATAGTGTCATCTATTTAATTAAAAGCTCTTCTAAATTACCAAAAATAATCAGTGTTAAATAAGAAAAGCAGAACACAAAGGCTGTTCCAGTTATATTTTTTTTGAAAAAAAAGATGTATATACATAGAAAACAAGGTTGAGGGAAATACACCAAAGTAATAATAGTGGTTATTTCTGAGATAAAGGGTTGGGATTGTTTTTTATTTCATCTTTTGTATGTTTTCTACTGGTATAGGACTCGGGAAACTTTTTTTCCCTAGAGGAAGTAACTTATGAGCTGAATATTGAAGGATAATGATTATAATAGCTCATTATTGAGCAACTACCATGTCAAGCAGATAGTCAAGTGGAGAAGGATGGGGTAGAAGTTCGAGAGAGAAAACACAGATGCAAAAGTAGGTGTGAGTGCAAATAGTTAAGTTTGGCTAGAGTGTACAGTGGGAGCTAGCTAGGTTTGAAAGTTAAGAGATGCAATGTTAAAGGTAGACAAGGGCCAGATCATGGAAGACCTATTATATCACATTAAGTCATTAGGAGAGGGGAACATATCAACATGTTTTGTTAAGGATTTGAAAATTCTGGAAGCCATCCAAAGAATGAATTGGAGATGGATGAGATGTGGAGACCAATAAAGAAACTATTGACGACAGTCCAAGTTAAAAATACTAAGGTCCTGAACTAAGGTAAGTAGCAATAAGAATGGAAAGATGGAGACAGATTGTGGAGATCTTGTGGAGATAGAAATTGATATCTTCAGACCAGATACAAGGCTGTGATAAGAAAGTATGTTGGAGTTGAAACTTTCAGAGGTGAAGCAGTTTTCAGTAAAGACAACATTCTGGATATAGCCTAGAATATGTTTGGCTAGAGTGGAGGTACAAACCATTTTGCCATGAAGATCTGCAAGGTTTTTTTTTCTTCCATTACTGGGAATCAAATTCAGGGCTTCTCACATGCTAGTCATGTGCTACATACCCAGCCCCTATTTTTAGTATTTATTTAGTTTTTGAGATTGGCAAGTCCCACTATTTTCCAAGGCTAGTCTCAAACTTATGAGCTCCAGCAATTCCTCTGCCGCAGCTTCCTGAGTGTCTGGGACTACAGGAACCCACCGTCATGCCTGGCTCTTATTTTGACTTTACATTCAAATCTTTTACATAAAATATTGCATAGAAGCATATTTCTTTTTTTATGGTGCTGGGGACTGAGCATATGAGGCAAGCACTCTACCAACTGAGCTATATCCCCAGCCCAAAGCATACTCTATAGTACTTTACATTGACTTATCCTTTGCTAGTCACATATTTAGACCATGAGCTATAATATATGTAGCCAGAATGCTTCATACTAAAATTAGGGGTCATTAAGCAAAAAATGGAAGGTTAACTTATCCTTTTAGTAGTAACTGGAAGTATAGAGTACTTACACAAGGATTCAGTCTTGTACATGGCGACAACAAATTGTACACTGTAGAATTGAAGCCCTTACGCTTTCCACCAACCACATAGGTACTAGATCAATATCAGAACCTCTGTTCATGTTCAAATAGGATTTGAAAATAACATTAATTATCAGAGAAACCCAAAATGTTAAGTGGTTAGAATTACTTTCAATAGTCCCAAAAGGTACACAATATTCTGTGTTGGTTAAAGGAAAGATCTGTACAGATAAATTCCTTCTGAAAAACTTTTCTTTTGATCAGATTCAGCAAAGCCATAAGAAAAAGTTGCTAGAGGCCTATTTAATGTTTGGTTAAATTGGAAATGAGCTGCATAATCTACCAATAGGTGATGCTAAGCTAGTGATGGTGAGATCCCTTTTCCCAAAGATTCCATGGCAAAATTCTCTTCCATTGTGCTTATTTTTTTGTTTTTTTTACCATAGAAGGAATTGAACCCAGGGTATTATGCATGCTAAGCAAGAGCTCTACCTCTTGAGCTACATCCCCAGCCCTTCTCTAATGTTCTTAAAACTAAAAACTTAAGAAGCTCTGTCTTCAGGATGGACCCTCATAGGTAGGGCATGTGCCATAAAACCTGAAAGCTAGATACTTTATTTTTTTTATATTCTTTTTTAGTTGTAGATGGATGCAATATCTTTATTTTATTTATTTTTATGTGATGCTGAGGATTGAACCCAGTGACGCATCGAGGCAAGCACTCTACCACTGAGCCCCAGCCCCAGCCCGCTAGATACTTTAAAAGGACCCAATGATCTAGATATAAAATACATTTGCAAAAAAAAATAAATTGCTAACATTAGAGGTTTTTCTTTTTGCTTGGTGTCGGGGGTGGTGACTATTGGGGATCAAACCCATGGGTGTTCCAATGAGCCATATCATAAGCCCTTTATGATTTTTTATTTTGAGACAGGGTCTTGCTAAGTTGCTGAGGCTGGCTTCAAGCTTGGAATCTTCCTGCCTCAGCCTCCAAGTCATGGATTACAATCATGTATCACTGTGCCCATCTCTGAGAAAATTTTTCCCAGTTTTGAGTAATTCCAAACATTCTGTGAACTCTGATAGTTGTTAAGTTTATAGGAACCTTTGCCTGACTTTGTGGAGTCTTATTCCTACACATGTGCACCTTAGCATTCAGCCAAAGACTAGAGGGAACTTCTATAGTATTGGGGTTCATTTTGACATAATCATACATGCATGGAATATAATTTGTTCCACTTCAATCCCCAGGACTCCCTTACCCCTGTTCCCTTTATTGGTCTTCTATTTATAGTTTTTTTTTTTTAAATTGGTGCTTTATACATAAAGATGAATTTCACTATGGCATATTCGTGTATGTACACAGCATAATCTGGTCAATTATATAGTTCTTCCCTTTCCCATCCTTCCTCTATATCCCCTTTCTTTACTTCATTGGTCTCCTATTTTCATGGGATTACCCCACATAACTTTTATTTTGCTCTAGCTTATTGCTTTTGAGGGCATTCAACCCTTGATTTTGAGTTTCTCTTGTTTCACTTAGCATGATGTTTTCCAGTTCCATCCATTTATAAGTAAATGCCATAATTTCATTCTTTTTGGCCGAATCAAACTCCGTTGTGTATATATGCCACATTTTCTTTATTCATCTGTTGACAGGCACCTAGACTAGTTCTGTAACTTGGCTATTGTGAATTGCGTCACTATAAACATCGATGTGCTTGTATCGCTAGAGTATGCTGCTTTTAGTTCTTTTGGACAAATACCAAGGAGTGGGATAGTTGGGTCATAATCCATTCCATTCCTAGTCTATTGAGGAATCCCCATACAGCTTTCCAAAGAGGGTGTACCAATTTGCAATCCCACCAACAGTGTATGAGTGTACCGTTCCCCCCACTTCCTTACCAGCATTTTTTATTATTTGTATTCTTGATTGCTATTCTAACTGGAATGAGATGAAGTCTCAATGTAGTTCTGATTTGCATTTCCCTGATTGCTAGGAATGTTGAACATTGTTTTCCCATGTTAGCTATTTTGTATTTCTTCTTTTGACAAATGTCTGTTTAGTTCTTTTGCCCGTTTTTTGGTGTTAAGTTGTCTGAGTTTTTATATATTCTGGGTATCAATCCCCTGTCAGTGAAGCAGCTGGCAAAGATCTTCCATTCTGTAGGCTCTCTCTCCATGCTCTTTTCCTTTGCTGTTCAAAAGCTTCTTAATTTATTGCCATCCTACTTGTTGATTCTTGGTTTTATTTATTGAGGTTTAAGAATCTTTTAAGGAATTCAGAACCTGCATCAGTACATTGGAGTGTTGAGCTTGTGTTTTCCTCTAGCAATTGTAAAGTTTCTGGTCTAATTCCTAGGTCTTTGATCCACTTTGAGTTGATTTTTGTGCAGGGTAAAAGATAGGGATCTAGTTTCATTTTTCTACATATGGATATCCAGTTTTCCAAGCACCATTTGTTAAAAAGGCTTTTTTTTTTTCTCTGACATGTTTTTGGCACCTTTGTCGCATATCAGATGACTATCTATGTAGCCTCTGAGGATTTTAAGTTATTTTTCTGTAGTGGTCCTTCCTCATCTGTCTGCCCTGCATTTTCCAGCTGTCTTTGTTAGCTTCCTCAAATTCTAATAATCTGTTTCTACTTGGCTCTGGTTCAGCAGAAACCTCCAGCAGAAAGCCAGGGACTCACTTCCAGGAATTTGTCTTCTCTCAGGGATCAAACAGTCGTGCACTAAATTTTCTGAAAACACTTGTTTCATTTGTTTCCCCCCACCCCACACCAGTTTTCTGATTACAGTGGCAGGACTAATCCAATACTAGTTACTCTATCATGCATAGAAGGTCTTAATTTTATTTATGGCATTTTTGTCTTCAGTAAAGATTCATAAGACCTTTCCAACCCTAAAAATGCCTGTATTTTTTCTAATGAATGTAATTTTAACCTATTTAAATATTGACCCATTTTTAAATTTTATATTTTTCCCCTTTTAATTCTTTCATATTTTTATTGGTGCATTATGATTATACATAATAGTGGGATTTGTTGTTACATATTTGTATATGTATACAATATGACAATATTATTTGGTCAGTATCATTCCTCAGTATTTCCCTTTTTCTTCCCTCTTCCCTGATCCCTTTCTTCTACTGGTCTCCCTTCTATTTTCATGAGATTCCCCCTTTTCCCTTTTTCCTCTCTAGCTTCCACATATGAGAGAAAACATACAACTTTTGACTTTTCAGTTTGGCTTATTTTGCTGAATGCAGTGTTCTCATGTTCCATTCATTTTCCTGCAAATGGCATAATTTCATTCATTATGGATGAGCAAAACTTCATTGTGTGTATATGCCACATTTTCTTTATTCATCTGCTGATGGACACCTAGATTGGTTCTGTAATTTGGCTGTTGTGAATTGTGCTGCTATAAACATGGGTGTATGCATGTATTGCTATAATATGTTGACTAATTCCTTAGGATAAATTTTGAGGCTTGGTGTAGCTGTGATGGTTCAATTCCTAGTCTTGTGGAACCTCCATACCAATTTTCATAGTGGCTCTATTAGTTTGCAATCTCACCAACAGTGTGAAAATGGTCCTTGTTCTCTTCAATGTTTATTATTGCTTATATTCTTGTGTGTGTGTGTGTGTGTGTGTGTGTGTGTGTGTACCAGAGATTAAAGTCAGGGGTATTCAACCACTGAGCCACATCCCCAGCCTTATTTTGTATTTTATGTAGAGACAGGGTCTCACTGAGTTGCTTAGTGCCTTGCTGTTGCTGAGGCTGGCTTTGAACTCACAATTCTCCTGTCTCAGCCTCCCAAAGTGCTGGGATTACAGGCGTACACCACCGCACCTAGCTATTATTCCTTATATCCTTGAAGGTTGTCATTCTGACTGGAGAGAGATGAAGTCTCAGTGTAGTTGTGATTTGCATTTCTCTAATTACTAAAGATGTCGAATATTTTTCATATACTTGTTGGCCATTTGCATTTCTTTTGAGAAGTATCTGTTTAGTTCATTTGCCCATTTATTAATTGGATTATTCGGGTTTTGGTGGTTTTTTTTTTTTTTTTCTATATTCTGGATATTAATCCTCGGTCAGAAGAGTAGCTAGCAAAGATTTTCTCCCATTCTGTAGGCTCTTTCTTCACATTCTTAATTGTTTCTTTTGCTGTATAGAAGCTTTTTAATTTGATATCCCATTTCTTAATTTTTGATATTATTTCACGAGCTTTAAGAGTCCTATTGAGGAAGTTGTGCCTGTACCTGTATGTTGAGAATATTGACCCTGTATTTTCTTCTAGGTTTTGCAAAATTTCTGGTGTAATTGCTAGGTTTTTGATCCATTTTGAGTTGACTTTTGCGCAGGGTGAGAGGGATTTAGTTTTATTCTTCTACATAAGGATAATTGGTTTTCCCAGCACCATTTGTTAAAAAGGCCATCTTTACTGTATGTTTTTGGTATCTTTGTCAAGGATTAGCTGACTATATTTGTGTGAATTTGTCCCTGTGTCTTCTATTGCATTTGGACTATGGACTGTATGACAGTACCATGCAGTTTTTGTTGCTATAGCTCTAGAATATAATTTGAAGTCAGATATTGTGATGCTTCCAGCATTGCTTTCTATTTTGGGTCTTTTATGCCTCCAAACGAATTTTAAGATGGTTTTTTCGAGTTCTGTGAAGAATGTCAATGATATTTTGATAGTGATTGCATTGAATTTGTATATTGCTTTTGATAGTATGGCCATTTTAGCAATATCAATTCTGCCTGTACATGATCATGAGAGGTCTTTCTGTTTTCTACTGTAGTCTTTAATTTCTTTCTTCAGTGTTCTAAGTTTTCATTGTAGATGTCTTTCATTTATTTGGTTAGATTTATTCCTAGGTATTTTAAATTTCTATTCATTTTTAAAAATATAATCTAAAATAAAAGATAAATATCTAAGTTTTCTTTCTCAAATGATTAATCAAAGTGTTTTAAGTTATATTTATGGAACAGTCTATCCTACTAATTGAAAGACTACTTTTATCACTAAACTGATATGTGTTTTTAACTTATCTGGGAGCTCTCTATTCTGCTTCATTGATCTATTTGTCCAGTCTAATGCTATTAACACTAGATAGTATCACTGTTTTTATCACTAAGGCTTCATAATTTTAAATTTACTAGCTGTCTTCACCTATTATTCTAAGTAAACTCTAGACTCATGTTTGTTAGATTCTAACTTGTCTTTAAATAAATAGTGTTAAAAGCTCATTTAATTTATGGATTAATTTGTAGAACATGTGTCTTTATAATATTGGATTTTACTATCTGGGAAATTGTTTCTTCATTTATTCACATTTTCATTTTACATCCCTCAATAAAGGCTTCTAATTTTCTTCTTATAGTTCCTAGACATCTTTTGTTTCATTTATTCCTATATATTTTATGTTTTTCCCCCTATTGAACACTTACTGTTGTCAAATTTATTAGGTTATTTAAAAGTTTTGTTGCTATTGTACTTGTTCTCCTTTTTCCCCCTAACTGGTTATTAAGTCTAAATATTTTAGTAAGTTTAAAAGAAGATGAATAGGTGATTCAGTATTGTTCATAGGTCAATATAATGCTTAAATTAAGTGTTTCCATAAAAGAAGTTTCTAAGTCAGCTGTGAGGCCACTGCTCTCTGTCAGTTTGGCCATTAATAAATAATAAGGTTATTTTTTTCTATCAATTATTGGAGCTAGGATACAAATATTACTATAGAAAGATAAAGTCTCTCACAGCATTAAAGAGAATAAAAACTCCTCCAGTCCTACTTTAGCCTTTGGGTATTTTGGGGTTTTTTTTTGGTACCAGAGATTGAACTCAGGAGTACTCAACCACTGAGCCACATCCCCAGCCCTATTTTTGTTTTTATGTAGAGACAGGGTCTCACTGAGTTGGTTAGTGCTTCACCATTGCTGAGGCTGGCTTTGAACTTGTGATTCTTCTGTTTCAGCCTCCTAAAGTGCTGGGATTACAAGCGTGCACCACCATGCCTGGCTTTTGAGTGCCCTTTTTTATCTTTATTACTGCAAGACTCCTTTTGTTTTTATTCTGGTAAAGTGTACACAAAAATTTGTCATTTCAACCAAAATCTTTAGTATTAAGTACATTCACAATGTTGTGCAACCATTATGTCTATCCATTTCCAGATTTTTTTTGTTATTCCAAACAAACTCTGTACCCATTAATCAATAACTCTTCATTCACCTCTTCCTCCAGCTTCTGGTAATTTCTATTCTCCCTTCTGTCCCTGTGATTTTACCTATTTTAGGTATCACAATACA
>PVHX01028782.1:0-17701 GCA_004024805.1 Geosciurus inauris
ATGGTACAGTTTTGTGAAAAACAGGAAATCCAGTGGTCCATTTTCAAAATACAGTATTTAGTTTTAAAGGTCAAATTACTGAGGATGTAAAAAGAAACAGTCAAAAGGGGAGACAGGACAAATGGTTACCAGCCAATCACACCTGAGTGTGACAGCCTTTGACAGACAGGCAGTGAGAAGGAGGGGGCTGGTCTGACCACAAAGATCAACTTCATACGTGCCAAGATGCACTCACCCCAAGACGACCTTCCCGCCAGAGAGAACAAAGGGAGATAGGGACAGCTAAAGGTACCCTTCTTCAAATTATCTGCTACGGTTTGGATGTGAGGTGTCCCCCAAGAGTTCATGTGCAAGACAATGCAAGAAAGTTTAGCAGAGAAATGATTGGGTTTTGAGAGTCTCAACCCAATCAGTGGATTAATCCCCTGATAGGGATTAATGGAGTGATACCTGAAGGTGGGTAAGGTGTGGCTGGAGGGGGTGGATCATTGGAGGTGTGCCTTTGGGGTATATCTTTTGTACCTGGCAAGTGGGGGCTCTCTGTCCCTGCTTGCTGATCATCATGTGAGCTGCTTCCCTCTGCCATGCTCTTCTGCCATGACATCAGCCTCACCTCGAGCCCTGAGGAATGGAGCCCGCTGCCTAGGGACTGAGGCCTCTGAAACTGTGAACCCTCAAATAAACGTTTCCTCCTCTAAAATTGTTCTTGTCAGGTCTTTTAGTCACAGCAGTGAAAAAGCTAACACGTAGCCCACTAGGAGGCAGTACTGTACACCCCACAGCACCCAGCCACCCAGGAACCCGGGGAGGGGCCCTGCGCACTAGGGGATACAATGTGATTGTAAGGACTCTGGGTGCGCCTGCTCACCAGACCCCTGATCATGTAAGACTGTCAGTAAAAACCTTGCTTTTTTTGCTATTCCTTGTGCCTCAGTTCATTCTTTGGCTTTGGGCAGGTGAGTGTGTTTCTCACAGCTGAATTCCCCTCCCCATCCCAGAAAACCCTGAGCTTCCCACTGTGGGCCTGCCACTCAAGTGGAGGTCATCTGTCATCTGTCATAGAACTAGTACTGTGAGGTCAGGGGAGGCAGGTGTCCTTGAACATTTTGGGGTGGGGAGGCGTTATATCAGTGTTCTTCCCAAATTCATGCTGAAATGTACACCCAGTGCAGCGGTATTAGGAGATAGGGTCACTTAATAGGGAGATGATTAGGTCATGAGGGTAATCCCCTCCTGACAGCATTGAATGCCATTTAAGAAGGCTCCTGGGAGGGAGTTTGTCCCTTTTGTCCTTCTGCTTTCCACCAGGTGAGGACACAGCCATAAGGCGCCATCTCGGAAGAGGAAGGACAGCCTTCCCCTGACATGGAATCTGCTGATGCCGTGATCTTAGACTTCCCAGCTTCCAGAACTGTGAAAACACGTTGCTGTTGTGTATACATTAGCCAGTCTCAGGTATTTTCTTGTAGCAACACAAATGGTTAAGACAAGAGGGCAGACAACCTGGATTACCAGAGGACTTCTGGTCTGCCAATCAGA
Organism: Geosciurus inauris; assembly: GCA_004024805.1. Classification (NCBI taxonomy): domain Eukaryota; kingdom Metazoa; phylum Chordata; class Mammalia; order Rodentia; family Sciuridae; genus Geosciurus; species Geosciurus inauris. Next base: position 1,540 of record PVHX01028782.1, read on the forward strand.
GTATGGCAGGGCAGACATTTTTCTCCAAAGACCTAGGGGAACAGAGCACTGTGAACATCTCCAAGACCTGCCTGGAGTCCCACTAGTCTCTGAGGCCCACCTGGGCAGTTCCTTGAAGTTCCCCTCAACTTCTACATCTCATAGTCTGTCCCCTTGGCTCTACATGACTTGGCTCCAATGCCCCTAGCTACCCTTGTTTCCTTGGATTCCCCTCCGAGAGTGGAGGTTTCAAGTTTCTGTGCATCTTGTGCGTCCCTCCCAGCCAGGCCCCCACTCTGTCACAGCTGAGGCTGGCACTTGCCCTTCCTTTGGGATCTGGTCTGGGTGGTGGAGGCCCAGCTCTTCAGCCCCTCAGGGGCCTCGAGACTTCCTGGCCTTTGCTGGGAGGCAGTGGATGGACCATAGGGCTGTCCATCAGAGATCAACTCTGCTCACTTCCTGTGCAGACAGCAGTTGGTGGGGATGGAGGCTCATAGAGAGCTGGGAGGGGGCCGCCTTCAGCCACTCCACCTTTCAGTGATGTCCTGAGAGTGCGGTAGAGATGTTTCCAGTGGGAACTCAGTGTAGGCAGCCTCCAAGGGCCCAGGGGCAGAGAGGAGACCCATAGCTATTGAACTTGGGTATGTACCAGGCACCATGTGAGGCTTTTGATGATTATTTCAATTAATTCACCAACTAATTGTTTAATTAACAGATAGTTCTCTCCTGCCAAGACACTGCTCTTCTCAGGGCCTCAGTTGCCCTCAGGGAAAGGGAGGTGGGCATGGAGGTCTATCCCGAAGGTCCCTCTCATCTAGGATTCAGAAGCCTAACAAGTTGATAACATCTCTGAGCCTGGGCTTTTCATTCTGTAGAATGAGGTGGTAATAGACCAGCCTCAGCAGGGGCTGTGAGGACACAGGGGGATGTGGGTGCTCTGTTGGGCTCAGTGCCAGAGGAATGAAGGCTATCATGGGCGTGGCCTCTGCCATTGTGGGCGTGGCCACTGCATGAGTGGTCCTGGCTGGGACTGCAGGGTGGGGCAGGTGCTGTTCCTGATGTAATGGGCAGCAGGGTCTGTCCGGAGCCTATGGTCCATTTTCTCTCGATCCACCTCCAACCTGATGGCATCTGCTGCCATTTTCTGGAAGCTACTCTGATTCATTGCTGGTTTTTTTCATCCTTACAACCCAGGGCTGAGATAAAAACCTGCATGACCCTTTGAAATGCAGACCCCGCTGTTCTCCAACTGCTTACAGCACACCAGTAGTTTCCACTGCTGCTGAGGCACAGCCCCAGCCTGAGCGTGACCCTCAAGGCCTGCCAGTCCCCTCCCCTGCCCCACCTCCACCCACACTCACACCCATTCAATTGTGAGAACTGAGGCTCAGAAAGGTGAGGAGACTCACCCAAGGTCACACCACCTGCAGGTGGCAGAGTCAGATTAAAACCAGGCTTATTGGAGATCTGTCCCTGGGGCATGGCCAGCCCCACAGGTCATTGTAGGCAGGTATCATTCCAGGGTCTTTTACAAACTGACAATGAAAGAAACTGCATGTCTGTCTGATGTTACCTGCCGCTCACTGCAGGTAGAACACTGCCCAGCCCAGGTGCTCATGACCTGTGTGCTACAGAGGCCTCAGCTAGGACACAGGGGCCCACGCCCCGTTTGCCCTGCCTGGGTCCACCCTGATTGGTACCCTCTTCAATTCTTCACATCTATAGATCTAGGGAGGGGCGCGGGGGCGGGGGCACAGGAGACTGTTCTGTCCTGGCTGTGTTTGCAGCAGACACAGCCTTTGAAGGGGATCAGAGATTCATCACCACATGATTTGGGTCCCGGCCTGAGACTGTGTGGCCCCTCCCTGGCTCCTCTGTCACCAACTAGTATATTGGTTCTGGATGGCTGAGGACTGTGCAGCTGGTGGGTCACTTCTGCCCTTTGCTGGGTGCTCCTGAGCAGTCATCTGAGCCCGTGGCTGGACACCCTTGCAGGTGGAGACGGGCCTCAGAGCCCAGCTCACTCAGTGACCACAATAAGCAATAAAAGCTGAGGCTCTTGGGGGTCCCTGACCTTTCTGTGTCTCCCATAGCCTCCTGGGCAGCCACAGCCTGGGCCCTGCCAGGATCCAGGCATGGTCAGGTGTGGAGGAACAGGACCCTGCACCGTCCCACTTCCGTTATTCAGCCTTGGATGGGCGGGAAGCCCTGAGCTGGGGATTCGGGATGCAAGTCAGGTGTCCACCGTCGGGGCGCCCGGTCTGATGGCAGAGGCAGGTGCCTATGGGTAAGCAGGATGCAGGGTGGTAAGCCTATAGCACTGCAGCGAGGTGATTCAGGCTCAGAAGCACAGGTGCTTGAGACTCAGCTCTGCCAATGACTGGTTGCGGGACAGGGGCCAGTTACCCACCTTACTGATCCTCATTTTCTTGTCTTTACAGTGGAGATCAAGTTAGTACCTACGCTGCTCTGGGGATATTGGGAGGAACAAATTAGATAATGCGCCTGGTACACAGTAGGTGCTCATTGAAGAGAACTGTTATCCATTTCACATAGTTACTTGGCGTGCGGCACCTACGACACCTAGACTGCACAGGGAGGTCTCACCGATGAATGAAACCAGACATGGTTGTCCTCAGGGTCATTGGCTTTTGGAGGAGGAGGGACACTGGTTAATTATCACAGCATTGAACGTGAATCACAAACTGAGGTTGGCTTTGAATGGGGGGAGAATGTGGAGCAATCTGGCTTGTGTGGCCATGGGCATGGTCAGGGAGGGTGCCCTAGAGGAGGAGGGATCTGAAGGACAGGTAAAACTCAAGTAGATGGAGGAAGCAGAGAAAGAAGATTCTAACCCTGCAGAGCCCCTGTGGCAGAGGAGCCCTGAAACCTTCTCAACCTGAGGAGGGGCTTTATTGGTGGCTCGCAGAGGGCCAGGGAGCAGGGGAGGAGGACCGCGTGGGGGCAGGGGCCCTGTGGTGTCTGGCCACTCTGAGGTTTTGTCTTGTGCTGCAAGTGGTAGGAAAGCAGAGGAGGTGTGGGCAGGGTATCCCTCCAGTGCTGAGCATGGGCAGGGTGGGGATGGCGGGCAGGGCAGTATTGGGTAGAGGCTGTGGCAATGGCCAGGCCAGGCGTGACCAGTGGAGGGGGTACATTCTAAAAGCATAAGCTGGATGCTGGGTTGGGTGAGAGAGGAGAGGAGAGGAGGTGCAAAGAAGAGTGGAGGCATCATTTATGGGGAGACGGGACGGAGGAGGAGTGAGTGGGGGGCAAGGAACCCATGAGCTTGGACTTGGCAGGTCAGTTCTCAGGCTGACGCGCTGCCTGAAGAACAGGCAAGGCCTTGGGGTCTAGGAGGAGGACACAGCACCTGAGGCCCAGGGCCCAGGAGTTAGAGCCAGGGCCCGACTGCCGGGCGGGGTCTGCATTTCAACCCTGGAAGCAGGACTCGAGAGCTGGGCTGTCTCAGCAGGATGACGGGCTCAGGGCCTCCAGGTCCTGGGAAGACGCCTGGTGCAGGAGGAGGACTCTGGCCACAAAGAGGTCACTTAGGAACTGTGATGGCTCAGTGACAGGTGAGAGCAGGGTGGCAGTGGGCGACAGTGAGAGAGGGTGGACACAGTGGCCTCAGAGGGTCAAGGGACGTGGACCAACACCAGGCTGGATCACAGTCGGTGGGTTTGGGTGCTGCAGAAAAGCTGGGCCCACTGGAGTGCTTAATAGGCCACCTGAGAGGTGGACAGATGTGTCCCTGAGAGGCCCCTCTGCAGAGGATGGAGTCACACAGTGTTGGTTTGTGACAGATCAGGCACTGTTGTCAGTGCTCTATTTGGCCATGTGCAATGATCCTCACAACCTTGGGGAGAGCGCTGTCATCACCACTGTTTTATAGATGAACAGACACAGAGAGGTTTAGTAACTTATCCAAGGTCACACAGGTAGTTAGCGGCAAAGCTGAGGCTTGAACCCAGGCAGTAGCCCCTGAGTCATGTTCCTGTTCCTCTAGATGTCTTAGCCAGCTTTTTAAAAATATTTTGCCATGGTGACCCAAAGACCTGACAAGAACAGTTCGAGGAGGAAGGGTTTATTTGGGGTTCACGGTTTCAGAGGTCTTACTTTATTGCTCTGTGCCTGAGATGAGAGAGGAACTCATTGTGGAAGAATGTGGAGGAGGAAAGCAGCTCAGGACATCGAACCAGGAAGGGGAGAGAGAAAGAAATGGAGGGGAGGGGAGAGAGAGAGAGGGAGAGAGAGAAGAGAGAGAGAGAGAGAGAGCGCGAGCCAGTGCTCCACTCACCAGAGATAAATATAAACCCCAAAGGCACATCCCCAGTGACCCACCTCCTCTGGCCACACCTTACCTGTGTACAGTTACCACCTAGTTCATCCCTATCAGGGATTAAAGCATTGGGTTAAGGCTCTCATAAACCAAGCATTTCACCTCTAAACCTTTTGTATTATCTAACACCTGAGCTTTGGGGGAGTCCTTCCACTTAAATCATAGCACTAGAAGACTAAGTGCCCTTGAGCTGCTGCAAGGTCATAGAGTAAAGCCCAGGGTGAACTGGGCGAAGGGAGAGATGATTTCTAGTGCTGAGAACACAGAAGTCTTCCTGGAGGAGGCAGCATTTTAACTGGGTCCTCAAAGGTGGAGGGGTTTTAAAGAGATAAAACTGAAGCATATGAATCAAAGTGTCATATATAACACTCACTCTCCAGTCTATGTAAGCTGAGAAGTTGTCAAGAACTTTCTCTCCGCAGTGTGGGCTGGGGGTGTATCTGATTGGGGGAAACTCTCCACTTGACTGTAGCCACTCTATGAGGAGCCCGAGGAGGAAAACCTCTGGCTTGTTCAGGCTGTCTTAAGACAGGAGGTTATATCGTCACAGGAAAAGGTTTCTGTGACCTAGTGACAGCTACTGATTGCCATGTGTTCTCTACATCATTAGGGAGGACCCTCCAGAAGAGCAGAGAAGTCTAAGAAGCAAGGCCGTGTGTGGGGTGGGGAAGCTCACATACTCAGTCCTCCAGGGACCCTCCTCTGTTTGCTAGAACAGAAAGCCCAGAGCACAGAGTTCTGTCCTTACCCCAAACATGAGTCCTCAGCCACTGGAAAAGTGGAGAAGGCTGGTTTCAATGTGTTTGTTAAAAAACAGTCCAAAGAAGTTGGGCGAAAAGAGAGCCAGGAGGACCTTGACCTTAAATACTGCTCTGCTCTAAACTCCTGCTTGACTACAGTGTGGACCCACAGGTATACAGGCACCTAGGGGACTGTGGTGGCCTCTGTGGCCCTCAGGACAGTTCCTGCCTTCTTTGCATCTGCAACTTACTACTATCCACTTTCAGCCAGAATACTTGAGCAGGAGGGAACCAAATTTGTGGGGGACCAGCTCCCAAATGACAACAGGAACTAGAGCACTCTTCAGCCCCCCACCCCCAGACTCAGGAGAAGAGAACCTGATTCCTGAAGAGCAAATCCAATTAGGACCAAGCAAAGGGAAAGAAAACAGGTTTTCATTTTCTGGAATACAAAGAAAATATTTACATACTGGAAAGTAAATGACAAGATATTGAGGAACTTTAAAGCAACTGCTCAAGCCATGAAAGAATCAAGCAAAGGTTTTAAACAATTTCTATTAAATCTCTTATTAAAGTCATACTCCCAAATTTCAAACACCGGTGAACATATTTATTTTTGACCCCTTCCAGTCCCTTCAAAGAGGATCATTTCCCATTCATCATTAACTCTGAACCATGTCATAATTCTTTCATCTCCGATCACCTTTCTATATAGTCTTTTTGTTTTAAAAAAGCAACCTCCACTTTGGTTTATTTTAGTTGGAAGCCCATCAGCTTCAATCCTTATACTCAACCCCCTATTACTCCACAAATTTCATTGAGTGGAAACAACCAAGACTAAAACAGTGGTGTATTTTCTTTTTCCTCACTCTGAATCCACGGATCTTAACAGACACCACAAACTGGGGGCGAAGGTAGGCATACCCAGTTTCAGGCGCAATCTTTTAAAGAACTCACATTTCTAAAAAAGAAATGTCAAGTACAGAATAAATCTCCACGATGTCTAAGACGCCTGTACCGTAGAAAAGCACGCGTACTTGCAGAAATGCAAGTAGTGACAATCGCTGGGTATGAGCCTGTTTTCGTACACGCCAGGCTCCCGACTTTGAACTACAAGCGTGCATCCCTTCTAGGGACCAGGAAAAAAGCAAGTCACTTGGAACAAAGAGAGTGGAAACCTTAGGTTTCTAAGTGTTGGGTGTAGGCACTCGGAAAGTGTGACGTTTTAAACGTTTTGTGTCTTAAGTGAGGTGTTTGGCTGGCAACAGAGCATCTGCGAGCCGGAGAGCCCCGGGGCGTGGCGCACCCGAGGGGGCGGGGCGAGCGCGCGTATGCGCCGTGACGTCAGGGCATTGTGACTCCCTGCTATATAAGGCCGGGCCCGCGGCCGCGCGCTGTACTTCGCCTGCTTCTGCCAGCCGCCCGCTACCTCCTGTGCCAGAGCAGCGAGTCAGACGCGCGCGGCACGCGACAGCTGAAATGGGAGGAGGCTTGATGGTCAGGCTGGGGCTGGGGCTGCTGCTGCTGGCGCTGCTGCTCCCTCCGCAGTTGGAGGCCCAGGGGCCCCCCCCGATGACCAGCGACCCGCCTCCGTCTCCCCTGGATTCATCTGCCGTCAGCGTGTTGCAGTGCTCCATCAGTGTCCTGGTCTTGTCGCTGTCCTTTCTTTTCCATCTCTACTGTTAAGCTCAGGCCGAGAAACATCTTCCCATCTCCAGCCCATCTTGAGAAACTCTGCAAATGGCATCCGGAAGATCAGCGGAAGGCAAGACCCGGTCTTCAGTCTAGTTCCATCCTGTGTTGTGTTGGCCGGAGGACGCCGGGAACACCTGATTCCGACTCGTGGATGGAGGCCCAAATGAGATCTGCCGAGTTTCGTGTGCAAGAGCGAAAAGACAATAGGCAAAATGAGTGAAAGAAGGGGTTTTGGGACATGCAACTTAAGAAAGATGGACTCTAACACAACCTAAAAAAGGATAGATTTCACCTTGAGAGGAAAAAGATGGGATGTGGAATGGAGATTGTTTTCATTTTGAGTCACCAAATTTGTAAGGCCATAAAAACGATTATGTACTATAAAAAGCTTCCGCAGTTTTCTTTGTGTCCACTGTGAAGTAGTAATGCGGATAGGCTCTGACGTCTTACATTGTTACTTTTTATTTTCTTGGGCTTGGGACTTTTTTCTCTGGGGGTTTGGAGGGCTTTGGAATCTTTGCCATGTGCCAGGGTAAGGATGGACTGGGATCTACCCACATCCAAGCAAAAGGAGTCGCCCTTGCTCACGTCCCTAGGGAAGCAGACAGCAGGCACTTCCAGAACTCATTCCCATTGAACTGATTCGTGTCACTATGGCACTTGACCTGATTACAAGTAATATGAGAGCTGTTAACTTTAAGGGATCTTAAAATGCTTCTTTTTTGGCTGGGCTCAGGAGGCTGTGGCAGGAGGATCGCAGATTCTAAGCCAGCCTCAGCAACTTACCGAGGCCCTAAATAAATTTCAATTTAAAAATAAAAAAAGCAAAAACATGGGCTGGGGTTGTGGCTCAGTTAAGCATCCCTGGGTTCAATCCCTGGTTTAAAAAAAAAAAGGCTTTTTTTGTGGACAGGTAGATGACAGGGCCCTGCCTTCTTTTAGCCATACCAATGAGACTGGCCCTCATGAAGGTTTTTGTTTTCATTTCTCAAGAAAAATGAGACTCCAGATACCACCTGTAGTCAGAGGTTGAAGGGCAGCATTTGTTCTGCTCCACAGAGACTGGAAGAGGCTGCTGCCTTGAGTTCTCTGAAACACCCTTTCCACCTAGGTGGTGTTGTGACCTAAAATACTGCCCACAGTCCTGTGACCACATCAAGTCCCCTGGGTTTTTAACACATTGGGGCGAAGGCAGGGGGGTGTAAGGTCCGGCACTGCAGGTGAACTTGAACAGCTTGGGGTGGGGGTGGGGAGGGGGCTTGATTGGAAATGAGAGGTCTGGGAGCTGACATTTGGCTCCCTGTGGAACCATGGGGAGCTGCTTGTAGTGTCAACTTTAAACCAGTCACAGAGATTATGTGAAAGACTAGTGCTCTTTTCACCCATTGTGAATCTCCCCCTCACTCATGATTGTGCGATTATTGGATTTGATTCTCCCCGCCTCTATGGCTTGAGTGTGTTCCCTAAAATTTCATGTTTCGGAAGCTTGGTCTTCAGTGTAGCAATGGGAAGAGATAGAGGGACCTTGAAGAGGTGGAGCCTCATGGGAGGTCAGTGCTCCCATTTCTGATTTCCTGTCTGCTACCATTGTGATGCCGTCTGCCACGCTGTGATGCAGCCAGGAGTTCCTTACTAGAGCTGAGCCGGTGCTTGCACCATGCCCCTGCACCTCCAGAACCAGAGGGAAATAAATCACTTTCTTTACAAAGTACCCAACCTCGGGCATTTCTCTGTAGTAACAGAACATGAACTTATAATACCCCCTACCTGGCTTCTGTATATTTTGTCTTCCACTGTCAGAAGAAGAAGGTACTTCCTGGATTCTTGTCCTTGGGCTCAGTCACAGGACTTGCTCTGGACAATGGGATATTAGCAGAGGGACAAGCAGTGGTTTAGAATGTACACTGTTGGGAGCAATGTAGTGTGTCCTTTTATCCCTCTACCTTGGTGACCCATGAGTGGTGGGTGAGGCGGCAGGTGGTTGGGAGGTACAAAGAACACTGCCACCCAAAGGCTCAGAGCAACTGAATAGCCGGTCCAAGATCTCAGAGTTTGGAAGTGTCAGGAATATAGCACTCTGACTGGCTCTGAAGCTGATTGGTGGGCCTCTCCCTGAACTGGGGTGCCACTCATAACTGTCAGAAAACTCATGGGGCTGGGGTGAGCTGCTGTGGAGCAGACAGTGTCACAGACCACTGTGATCCCTGGAACTGAGGAAGAGCCCAGGAGGGTGCCACCCGACAGGTAGACAAGAGGCCAGGAAGAGAGAAGCCGAGGGAGGTGCCAGGCAGAGGAGAGAAGGTTCCAGGGAATGGAGAAGCCCTGAGAACATGGGCTGGCTGGGTGGGTGTGGGAGGAAGAGGAAGCACAGGCTTGCAGGGAGAGAGGATGAACCTAACCAGGGGTGGGTGCAGACTGGGGCTCTGTGGCCAGAGGTTACTTGAAAGGAAACCAGTACAGGAAGCCCCTGGGGGCCTTGTTAAACCCAGCTGCGGGTCCCTGCGGGGGCTCAAAGCTGCATTTCTAATGAGGTCCCAGGAGATGCCCATGCTGCAGGACCAGGGAGTAGCAAGAAGGGAGAGAGGAGGCCCAGACAGGCCCAGACTTGAAACCCAGACCTGCCACCTCCTCTCCCCTTTGGCCATTTGCTAAAGTTTGCTAGGCATCAGTCCCCCATCTGTGACGTGGAAGTTACACTCCTTAAGGTAATTTGGGGACTAAATGAGATGAAGTAGGGCGCGTTGCAGTGGGTGCTCAGGATAGAATGGCAAGGATCACGTGCAGTGATGGGAGTTTCCTTTGCCTCAGTTAAGCCACCAGGTCCTCGGAAAAAGCCTCTGGGGAGGTTCTATTGTTACACCCTCTTCACAGGAGGCCAGAGAGATTGCCATCTGAGGCCCCTCAGCTGGTCAGTAGCTGGGTGTGTGCACTTTGCATTTCCTTTGGGGCTCCAGACCTGAAGACCAGGGTCAGACCATAGAGGTCTTCCGGCACTGATTACCCCACCCCACACCCTAGGAAATCTCCTACTGGCCCTCAAATAGCTCTGTTTGAGGGCAAAGGACCATTTGTTACCAAGAACACAGGCCAACTCAAGGTGTTCAGTCCAGCCTCACTTTGGAAATCGATGGGCTAAGATCGCCCATCCTGCCTCTGTGGGCAGCTGCCGAATCTCAGCTGGGTCCTGGGGGCCTCTCCCCAGGCTCATCCACCGAGTTGGTGGGCAGAGAGGCTCTGGGAAACGCCCCTGATCACTTGCCTACTGTGTCCTCACGAGGTACAAATCTGCTGCTACCCAGAGAGCTGTCAGTCATCCGGCAGAGGAGACTGTGCTCCGGAGAGAGGCAGCACGATCACAGGGGAAGCCCGCCCTCTGATGCCTGTGTCCCTTCTGACCTTGGCGGTGCTCCCGGCTGGGTCCTGGGAAATCAGTGCCTTTGGCTGCATCACCTGAGACTCAGCCAGGGCGGAGCCATCAGTAGGTATTGAAAACATTCCCAGTTCTGGCTCAGTTCCTGTTGGGAGGCTGGGGCCTCTCTCGCAGAGTTTGCATCTGTCCATTTGCAGGAGGCTGATCCTGAGCGTCCGTCTCCGGGGCCATCTGACCTGTGTCCGTGGCTCAGGAGGCCGCAGGCGAGGGCCGGGCCTGGAGAATCAACTCCTTGTGCTTAACTTGCTCCTAGATTCTGAGCCCACCTGTGGGAACTGAGCGAAAGTCAGTTGTGTGCTGAACCTCATGCTTAGTTCTCCTTGGGTGACTCAGTTGGGTCTGAGTCCTGTTGAATTTGCTCAGACCCAACTTGGTGATGGCTTCTGAAGGAACACAGGGGTGTTCAACACCGCCCTGTCTCTCAAGTCAGTATAATCCACTTGGATGCTGGGAGGGTGGTAGGATTCAAATCAGAGGTCAGTCTGCCCCCTAGACCTCGTCACCTACCTCTGACCCCCAGGGCTTTCCTCAAAGGGGGTCACAGCTTTGAGCCCAGGAGGTTAGAAGGACACAGGCCTCTCCTAGCCCATATCTTGTATGCCCGTGCTCAAGGCTCTTGCTGGAAAGGACCTTAGCTATAATAAACTGGTTTTATGTATATTGTATATTAAGGATTGTTCCCTTCAAACGAGATCTGACATGAATCTTCCAGATCTAAGACTAATAGCTGCGGAGATGCTCAGGTTTTGCTGGCATGTTTTTTTTTTTTTTTTTTTAAAGATGTTTCCATCTACATTTATGAAGAGTATTATTCTGTAGTTTACTCCTCTAGCAATTTCTTCGATTTTGTTATCAAGGTCATACTGTCTTCAAGAAATAAAGCATGTGGAAGGGCTGCCCTTTGTCTTCTAAATGGTGTTAGAGTCAGTGTGGATCTGGAATTTTCTCGGTGGAAAGGTTTTAAAGTAGGAATTCAGTCTGTTTACCAGATCGGGCATTATTAAATCCTCTCTTTCTGTGTTCTTTTTGTCGATTTGTGTCTTTAAAAGAACATGACCATTTTGGGCTGGGGTTGTGGCTCAGTGGTAGAGCGCTTGCCTAGCATGTGTAAGGCACTGGGTTTGATTCTCAGCACCACATATAAATAAATAAAGTCCATTGACAACTAAGAAAATATTAAAAAAAAAGAATACGACCATTTTGTCTAAGTTGTCAAATTTATCAGTGTGTTATCAATAATATTTATCCTTTTAATTTTGATAGGATGTGTAACAAGTACCTTTTTAAATTCTTTATACTTGTGATTTGAAACTTCTCTTTGTTTTTCTGGATTACCTAAAGGCTTTGCAATTTTATTAGTCTTTTAAAAGAATTTTTGTTTTCATAGATTTTTCTCTATGAATTATCTTTTTTTTTTTTTTTTTTTTCAGAAAATGATGTTTACTCGCATGTCGTGTTTAGTTGTCTTCCTCCTTATTTGGGATTTATTTGCCTCTCTTCCAAAAGCTGGAAGAAGAAGAAAAAAAATTCAAGTCATCAATTTTCCTTCTTCTTTTCTTAGTAGTTAAAGGCTAAATTTCCCCTTAATTAGTATTTTATTACTTACAGATTGGACACATTTTGATATGTTGTGCTTCATAATACTTAAAAAAATCTTACCTGTCACTTCTTTCACCATGGATTATTTGGATGGAGTTGTTTTGTTTCAAAATATTTAGGTATTCTAGAGCTGTTAGTGATTTTGTTGTTGTTGAATTCTATTGTGGTTCAAGTCCCAACTCTGTAGGATTTTAATCCTTTAAAAAAGTTTTGAGAGTGTTTTGTGTCTCAGTGCACTGTCGTGGCCTGTGCTTGCAAAGAGTACGTGCCTTCCTGTTGAAGTGTCAGATGTTCTATAAATACTAATTAGCTCAAGATTGTGTTGTTCAAGCCTGTATGCTTAGTGATTTTCTCATGTTTTTGTCCATGTCTCCTTTTGATTTTCTTTCTTTCTTGCTTTATAATTTTGAAGCTCCCTTATTTGATACTTTGATGCGCGCACACACCTAGAAATGTCCATTATAGATGAATTGTTCTTGTCATGAAATGTCTTTTGACTTCTTTTAACACCCTTGTCCTGAAGTTGACTTTGCTGACATGAATGTAATTGTTTTAGCTTTCTTGTGATTGATGTTTGCATGGAATATCTTTTCCTGTTCTTTTTTTTTTTTTTTTTTTGGTAATTAATCTGGGTCTTTCATATATAAAGTGAATGGTCTTCTAATAGATGACATAAGAGTTGTCTCTTAAATTTTTATCCAGTATGACAACCTACTTTTTCAATTTGAATGTTTAGACTATTTGTACTCAATGTAATCAACAGTATGGTTAGATTAAGTCAATTGCGTCTACTTATTAAATGCTATTTATTTTTTACTCCTTCCATTTTTTAATATTTTATTTATACTTTTTTAGTATACCCTATTATATTATTAGTTATGCTTCATTTTAATTTTCTTATTTGTTCCTCTAGGGTTTACACAGGTGCAACTTTAATATAGCAAGTGTATCTTCAAGTGACTTTATGCCTCATCCATGTAAGGTGAGATCAGGTGATAGCATGCCTTTCTTTCTACAATATCCTTTATACTTCACTTCTATGTATGTTATTGACCATCTATTACATTGGTTATTCTTTTTGTTTTGAATGGTTATATCTTAAAGAAAATTTTTAAAAAATGAGAAAAATGTCTTTTAAGTTGATTCACATATTTTTTTTATTCACATAGCTATTTCCATTCATTTATTCGGGAAGTCTTAGTTTTCATCTGTTACCATTTTGCTTCAGCTGAAGAACTTTCTTTACCATTTCCTATAGTTCAGGTCTGGTAATGAAAATTATTTAATTTTTGTGTTCCTGAAAATATTTTTTATTTTGCCTTTATGTTTGAAGAAGATAGAATTTTTCTTTTTTGGTGATGCTCAACAAAGGAGGTAGAGTTCTGAATGGACTCCCCCCTCCCTCCTTGGCATTGCAGAAATGCCAATCCCAGTTTCTGCTGTTGCTGACATGAAACTGACAGCTATCTTTGTCTTTGATCCCCTGTGTGTGATGGCTTTTTGCTCTGTCAGCTGGATAATTTTTCTCTCACTGATTTTTTTAGATTAACGTATCAATAATGTGTTGTAACACATTTAAAAAATTATCCTGTTTGGGGTTTGTTGATATCCTTGGATCCGTACATTTATAATTTTCATAAAATTCAGCCATTCAAATATTTTTTCCTCACCTCTCCCTGTTGTGGGACACTTATTTCATACAGGTTAGATAGCTTGACATAGTTCCACAAGTTATTGATGCCTGAACCCTGGTTTGGGTCACATTTTTATGTCTAGTCACTTATGATTTTATGCTGGACATTTTGACTGTTTAATTTTTGAGTTTGTAGATTTTATTATTTTCCTTTAAGGAGTATTGAAATTTGTTTTAATAAATAGGTTAGTCAGAGATCAGCATAAATCATTCGAGCTTTTCTGGTTTCTCATGGTGAACCAACAAGGAGCCTGAACACCAGGGCTTCCCTTCTAAGGGCATGATCCTTAAGAGCTTTTACTCATTACCTCAAGCATTCAGTGAGGCTTGTCCCTTCCAGGTGGCCAGAATGCACAGGTTGCTAGCTCTGTTGGAACCTGAGAATTCTGCTCCTTGATTTTTCTTGTTCTGGCCTCATGAACTTTCTTCCTGTGCCTGTACAGGTTTATGCTCAGCAGTAGACTCAAAGGGACATCTGCAGCTTTCTGGGTTCTTCTATTTTTCTCTGCAAATTCTGAGTACCTCTCTCTCCCTGAACTTGTCAGCCTCCTCAGCCCAGCGAGGCTGAGTGTTCTCCTGTTGGCACCGCCCCCGCCCCGCCCCGCCCCGCCCCGCCCCCAGGGCAGTGGTCTGAAGAACGCCCCCTGGTGGAATGCTGGTGTGCCTGCAGGGTTGGTAGCCACTTCAGGTCTTTGCTGTCCAGCATCTGAAATAGCTCTTATGGGTCTTGCCCAGTTTTCATTTGTTTGTGGGATGGGGAAGACACAAAGGGGCACAGTTACTCCATCAAGAGCAAAGCAGAAGTCAAAGGATGGGTTTTAGAATCTAACCCACATGAGTTTAGAATCTGACTCTACCACTTACCAGCTGTGTGACCTTGTGTATGTCACTTGGCCTCACTGAACCTCTTTGCCTATATGTAAAATGGTTCACATTATCTACCTCTCAGTTATTTTGGAGACAGAATGACATTATGTATATAAAGTTAATCGCATAGTGCCTGGCACATAGCAGGTGTTCAGTAAATGAAAATAGTACTGTGATAATTACATGGTTCCCAGGTTTTTGCGAGTTGCTACAGTAGCTAAATTCCCAGTTATGAAGGTTCTGGAAGATTGACATCTCTCTGTAACACAAAGTGATGTAACACAAAGCCTTTCAAGTGATAAATTCTACATTTACATATTTAAGACCAGTTGGTTGCTCTGTATTAAAGAGCTTCTGTCAGCTGATTTTAGCATCTTGCTGCTGACCCTGTTCAAAATCTGGCATCTTCTCAGGTGGCCCCAGGGACCTGGGGGTGATTTCCAAGGTGGTGTCACTGAGGCTGTTGTGGGCATCTTAATTCAAGACCGGAGGGCCCTCCACCTCCTTCCCACCAGACCTCTCCTGTCAGTTTTCCAAACGAAAGCCTTTTATTGGTACCTTGCCTGGGATAAAGGTTAATGTGGGGACAGGTGTTTGCAAGGCAGGCCCTGGCGACAGGTGAATTCCCCTGGTATCAGGAGCACCCAGTGTAGCCTTTGAGGAGGTGGGAGTGGGGGCAGGAGGGGTCAGGGGTGTGTGGAGAGAAGAGACTGAGGACTCCAGAGGGCTTTGTTTACTCCCAGTCGCCCCAGGTGATCTTTGAACAGGATAAAAATATCCCCTAATCCTCTTTATCTCAGTTCGGTGCTTTTAGAAAAGAGACACTTGACATTTAAGGTTGCAGCAAAGGTGGAAATGAGAACATGAGGGATTCCTGGTGTTCAGGGGAGGTAGGATGGGGAAGTTCCAGGTGGCTTGTGTTAGGAGCTCCCTGAAGTCTAGAAAGACACACACAGGGGGTCTGGAAGGCAGTGCCCCTCACCCTCCTGCCGGGCACTGTTTTCCTGCATCTCTGACTGGCATCCAGTTCCAGGAGGGATGCAGCCCTCTGTCCTCCCTGCTCGGTGCCCCACATCTGCCATTAAGCACGGAGACTGCCAGGTTCATTTACCAGCCTTCCTGCCAGTTCAGCCCAGCTGGCCGCTCCCTCTGCCACCCGTCTCCTGCCTGCACAGCGGATCCTGTTCAGCTGGAGAAATGCGCCTCTTCCTACCATCTTTCCTTCCACCTTTGAGCACCTGCATCTCATTTTCCAACAAATAATGAGGGGGGTGTCACAGGATATGGGGTGATATCCATCTGGAGCTGGGGGTGGGGGCTGCTTTTATCAGCCACTAACTGCTGACTGGCGGGCGCGATGGCACATGACCCTGAGGCTGAGGACTGGGAGCTGTCTGCTCTGGGATCCAGGAGGGGTCTTGGGATTCCAAGAGAGGAAAGATCTGCAGTGTCTTGAAATGCTCTGTGCCAAAGCAAGAGGCAGGCCACTACCACGATGCCTGTGTCCTGGAACCAGGAGCAGGTGTCTCTCGGGTGGTGGAGAGATACCCACCCCAGTGTGTGAAGCCAGGATTAGACAGTCAGTGCAGATGCTAGAGTCAGGTTGGATCAAGGAGGCCAAGTTGGAGAGACATTGAAATGCTAATGCCTTCAGAGCCCTTCCTCCACCCTTATGAGGATAACCTGCCCTGCTCAGGTAACCTGTCCCAGGGATTATCTCTCCCTAGGGGGAGTTGTTAATTATGCTCCTTTCCTGCCCAGATCTCTCCATCTGGGCCCTTCCCCGTGTCCATGTGCTTTTCACCTTTTGGCCATCCCAC
>PVHX01028783.1:0-17697 GCA_004024805.1 Geosciurus inauris
GGTAAAGAAGATGGATGGGTGGAGGAGAAGGGAGGAATGGGGACAAGAAAGGTCCACCAATTTTGAGAAGAAAAAGGAGAATGGGAAGTAGATTTTCCATGTTGAAGGAGTGGTGGCGGGAGATGTTAAAGTGAAAGCAAACAGTATTGGCCTATGGGCTCTCTGCGAAAGCCTGTCCCATTGAACTCTTTACATTTGCACAGTGAGCACCGTAGATGGACCAGGCAGTGACTCCAGCTGCCTGCGGCATTAGGCAGTTCACCTGAGGAAGGGGGGTGTGGCCTTGGCCAGAGGAGGTGTGGGTGCAGAGTGCTTAGTAATCTCCCCTTTCTCTGCCGGGCGTAAAAATAAATCAGAGCGTGACACTTTCTGCCAGTGTGCACCCGCGCCCCCGCTGGCGTGAGTCCCCACCCATGCTGGCACACTGGGGTGCGCTCTGCCTGCGTGAGTCTAAGAGCATGCCTACTTCCAAGGCAGGGCCCCCCCCCACCAGCCCTGCAAGTGGGGGGGTAGCCAATGGGGGCCCCTCGAAAGTAGGAGGAAACACTAGCGAAAAGAAGCCGAAAGCAAAGGGGACAGAAAAAGAAAGACTAAAAGGATTTTAATAAGGGGAAGAAGAATGGGAGTTTGGGTCTCAGGAGAGAGAAAAATAGAGAAATGTTTAGAATCAGAGTTTTAGTCAGTGGATTGATCAGACCCATATGCGTGATGGTTGGATGAACCAGGAAGTAGAAGTATGTTCCCTGACCTAACTTTATCACACATAGACAGACAGACACAGGAGACAATCACAAAGGCTGGTGTTACCTTCACCAGCAAGACAAGAAAGACAGGAGACTGCTATGAGTTTACTCACCAGGGGGTCGAGAAAGCCCTAGCATGTGGGCACCAGATATTGCTTTAAGTCATGCCTTGTGGGTCTGCTCCACGAGTTGGGATCCTGAGGGACGAAAAGCAGTCTTTGGGGAAGGACAAAGTGGGGTCTCACAGGACGAGATTTGGGGGTGACAGTCCATGAAGTTACTCTACCCAGACTCCGGGGGTAGGTAAAACAGTTCTGACAGAGCGAGATGCAGAAAACTTGTTTATTTCAGGACGTGCAACAGTTTATATAGTCCTCGGACCAATCATGGCCCTGAAGTTACAAACAATGGGGTGCTCTCTGCTGGGCATGCGGTCCATCAGCATAGAATGGGAAAAGAAGGAAGGGAGGGGTTGAAGGTCAGAGAGTGCTCCTACACTCAAGTAAAATTTACATTCAAGTAAAATTTTTGAAGTAAAAATAAAAAGAATACAAAACAAAACTGAAATATACTAATCAAACATCCTAGACTTCAAAATACTGATCCATTAAAAAAAATAACTGTCTTCAAAAATGCTAGAAGTGAGCTGGGCACAGTTGTGCATGCCTGTATTCCCAGTGGCTTGAGAGGCTGAGACAAGAGGATCATGTGTTCAAATCCAGCCTCAGCAACAGTGAGGCACTAAGCAACTCAGTGAGACCCTGTCTTTAAATAAAATACAAAATTGGGCTGGGGATGTGGTTCAGTGGTTGAATGTCCCTGAATTCAGTCCCTGGTACCATCCCCAAATGCTAGAAATGAGAGAAAAAAAAACCAAAAACGAATATATACAAATGCCCATGAATCACTAAGGTCACAATTAAACAGAGAGAAGAAAAAAAGCCTCAATGAAAATTTAAAGAATCATTTATGTTGGAGTTTAAAAGATTCTTATTTTCCCTTCTTAGCAGTGTTAGGTGGGGTGATCTAGAGTGTGATGCTTACTCTACCCTCATGGTGGCATTGCTGTAGTGAGACTCCTGGAGGTGAGGTTTAGGCTTAGGTAGGCTCCAGGTTCTTCACTGAATGCCAATTGTTTTGGTGATTTTAAATCAGCATACCTCCAGGGCCCAGCAATTGCCAATCCATGTTGGAAGACTGCACTCAAGGTATCTCCCCTGAGTTCCACTCTTGCAGTGGAGAAGCCAATTCTTAGTCTACTCTGTTACCTGTGGACGTTGCTTTTCCTGGTCTTGGGTTCAGTCTCCAAACTCAATCTCTCCTGCCCTACCCTTTCAACTTCCCAGCTAGGGGCATCTCTTCCAGTTGGTCCTGGTAGGGAAGAAGGAGTGCCAGATGGGTTTGTTTCCAGGACCAGTATTCCCCTTTGTAAACCCCTCTCCACGTTTGATTTTTCTCCTGGTCACTTAGGCACATTCTATGTTGTACAGTATGGGTTTGCCAGGCCTGTATTTCAGGCCAATCTCAGGTTTGCCAGGAATCAGCTCCCCCAGCTCTTGGGCCCTGCACCATGGCTGCAAAATGGTTCCTTCATCACCTGAACACACCCAGGAGATATCCTTTCCCACATTAAAATATTATTCAGTGCACCTTTCAGTTTAGTCAGGCAGTATCTTTGATCTCTAACCTCTCTGTACCCAGACACACTTCAGTCCTCCTATAAATATGGTTCCTTTATTTCCCTTGTCCCTCCACTTTGCTCACAGAGGGACCATTCTGGCTGGTGCCTCCTATCAGTGGTAGCACTGGAAATTTCTCCCTTATTTTTGATTATATTCAAATTCCAATGTCCAGAATTAAATCTCATTAAAGTCCTCCCCCACACTCTTTTTCATCCACCATGCTGAGAAGCTGCATATTTGCTTTCACGGGTTCTTGTCATGGAGCAGCTTGGAAAGCAACCTCCTCTATTCTGCCATCTTGCAACTGAATCTCTTTGGCACTTTCTATAAAAATAGAAGAGATGTAAGAAAATACTAATGTTCTCCCTAAGTTTCACAATGGGAAAGGGCCTTAAAATATTGAATCCAAACCCATTTTATCAAATGGGAAAACTAAGGCCTAGAGCAGCTCAGTGGCTTGCCCAAAGTGATACTATGTAATGGGGGAGCCAGTACTAGAACTAATATCTCTTGACCTTTGATCTTTATTTTATTTGTTTATTTTTATGTGGTGCTAAGGATTGAACCCAGTGCCTTATACATGCTAGGCAAGTGCTCTGCCACTGAGGTATAGCCCCAAAGCCCTTGACCTTTGATCTTAATTTGAGACAGATCTGCTTCCTGTACACATACCTTTAGGGGGCAACATGACAGCAGGAAATTAACTGGATAAGTAAATGGCATGAATTCAGGTCTCTTAACCTCAGAGCAGGCTACCCTCCTGACTACTCATCAATCATCCACATGTAACACCTTGTGTAAATCAGAAAAGTAGGGGCTGTCATCCCTGGTGACAAGGATCTCATAATCTAAGTAGGAGAAAGAACTGCATATTGCAAATAGTGGAAAAAAGATGAGCTCCTAACATTCCGGGCTTATCTGGCACTAACAGCTAGGCTAGGTCATTCTCCTATAGGACATAATCTGATAGAGCACTGATATCACACAACATGTGACCATGATAAAAGAAGACAAATCAAAGTCATTTTATAACTCCACTTAGAAATAAAATAAGGTGACAAAATACTAAACATCTCTCGCTCTTGGCTAAAATGAGTACCTACCACTTTTTTTTTTTTTGATACCAGGGATTGAACTCAGGGGCACTCGACCACTGAGCCACATCCTCAGCCCTATTTTGTGTTTTATGTAGAGACAGGGTCTCACTGAGTTACTTAGTGCCTCGCAGTTGCTGAGGCTGGCTTTGAACTCCCAAAGTGCTGGGATTACAGGTGTGTGCCACGGCGCCCGGCTACCTTACACTTCTTTAGCAATTATAACTTTATCCTGGCTCTTGTCTCCTCTTCTTATAATTAAAATTTATTGAATTATCAATTTAATTGCTCCCACTTTCTGACACTATTTAATTTAGAGCAAATCCTCACTTCCTTCAAAACTTCCCCAAATCACCCAGCCTCTAATTGAGACACTATATGGTTCCCATGGTATTTGTTCTCCCTTGATGTGGTGAGTAATAAACTCAGCTTGTTCAACTATAGGTATGTTCCTAGTGATCTTTGGCTGGAGGACATTGACAATATAAAACATTACCATTTTACAGTGTGATAGTGACACAGTCATGTGAGTCAGGCATCACAATTGGTGGAATTTTCCTCAGGTCATGAAACCCAGTGGATGGAGGATTTGGACTCAAAAATGGTCAAGCTGCCCTGACTCATGATGACAGTAACAGCAGATTTATTATCACATGGCCTTTGTTAAAATGTGCCTATAACTTCACAAAAGCCTAACACTTGAAGTAGAGGAAAGAAGCAGTGTTGCCCCTGGTCACATGGCAGACCTAAGGGATTTGATGGAAATCTGGTGGCACACATCTGTAATCCCAATGACATGGGAGGCTGAGGCCGGAGGACTGCAAATCCAAAGCCAGCTTCAGCAACTTAGTGAGCCCTAAGTAACTTAGCAAGACCTTGCCTCAAAATAAAAAATATAAAGAACTGGGGATTTGTTTCATTGTTTATGAGTCCCTGGGTTCAATCCCCAGTATAGAAAGAAAGAAAGAAAGAAGGAAGAGAGAAAGAAAGAGAAAGAAAAGAAGGGGGGGAAAGAAAAGAAAGAAATCCAGTGGTGAGGAAGGTACCTAACAGGGCACCCCTATTTCCTAATGCAGTGCTATAACCAGGGCTGCCTCTACTTTTTCTTAGCAAAATCAAATACCACCAGGATAGTTTTTGTTTGTTTCTTCTTTTTGTGGTACTGGGGATTGAACCCAAGGGCAATCTATCATTTATCTACATTCCTAGCCCCAAGATAGAATTTTATATTATATATAGAAACAAAAACCATACAGGTGTTATTTTACTCAGACTTGCTATGACCAAACTATTCAATAAGACAATTTTAGAGGGCTGCGGTTGTAACTCATCGGTAGAGTGCTTGCCTAGCATGTGTGAGGCACTGGGTTTGATCCTCAGGAGCACATAAAAATAAATAAATGTGTCCATTTACAACTAAATAAATAAATAGAAAGAAAATCTTAGAGGAAAAAAAGTTTATTTTGGCTCACAGTTTCAGAGGCTCAGTCCATGATTGGTCAACTCCATCACTCAGGGCTGGAGGTGAGGCAGAACATCATGGCAGAAGGAGGAAAGCAGTTTAGAACAAGGCAACCAGGAAGCAGAGAGAGAGCTTTGCTCACCAGGGACAAGATATAACCCCAAAGGCATGCTCCCAGTGACTTACTTCCTTCAGCCACACCCTACCAACCTATAGTTACCACCCAGTTAATCCATATCAGTGGATTCATCCAATGATTAGGTTAAAGCTCTCAAGATTTAATCAATTCATCTCAATAGTCTTGCATTGTCTTGCAGAGTAACTTTTGGGGGATACCTCATTTTTGAATGGTCTCTCCAGGTCATAAAGAGCTGAGCTGTGCACTTGAGGCTGTAGGACAAATTCTTCAGACCATAATTATCCATTCATTTACTGAGCATGTACAGAGCACTGACTATATGCCTGTAATTATGTTAGGGGCTTGGGTCTCCCAAATGCTTAAGATCCATGGCTTGCTCTATGTAGTTCACGCTGTAGATGGGAAGACAGACACTTGGATGACAAATGGACTAATAGAGATGAGCACAAGGTGCTATGAGAGCTTAAGAGAGAAAATGATTAACTAGGATGCAGAGGACGGCAAGTAAAGTGGGTTGGTACCTAGGAAAGTGCTCATAAGGAGGCATTTCAGCTAGATCCTGAAACTAGAGGTCCAGCTGGCAATAAAGATGGGGTGGAGGTCACTGCAGGTAAAGAAAGCATCATGAACAGTGGCAGAGGGATGTGTGTGTGTACTTGTATAGAGCAATGACACTACTAGTGCATTGGGCAGAGTTGCAGATGGGACTTTAAAAATACCTGGGGTGCTAGGCATGGTGGCACACACCTGTAATCCTAGCAACTCAGGAGACTGAGGCAGGAGGATCAGAATCTCAAGGCCTGGGTAACTTAGTGAGACCTTGTGTCAAAATGAAAATTAGAAAGGACTAGAAGTGTTACTCAGTGGTGGAGCACCCCTGGATTCTCTCCTCAGTACTATGGATAAATAAATTAAAACAAACAAGCAAATAAATAAATAAAACAAAACATATGGGGCCATATATGATTCATTGAGGAGTTTGCCTTTTGTCTTGAAAAGTAGATCTTCTGCCTCTCAAGCAACCATTAAAGTGGTAGGGCAGAATTACAATAGAGTGTGGTACATTTAAGAATAGTGTGGTTTGGGTGTGTAGCTCAGTGCTAGAGCTCTTGACTAGCATGTGTGAGGCTGTGATTTTGATCCCTATCAGAACACACAAAAGAACAAGTAGGGTGCCAGGTGCTGTGGCACACACCTGTAATCCCATTGACTTGGGAGGCTGAGGCAGAAGGATTCCAAGTTCAAAGCCAGCCTCAGCAATTTAGCCATGTCCTGAGCACCTCACCAAGACTCTATCTCTAAATAAAATATAAAAAGTGCTGAGGATGAGGCTCACTGATTAGGTGCCCCTGGGTTCAATGCCCGGTACCAAAAAACCAAAAAACAACAAAGAACAAAGAAAGAAAACATCTATTAAGGCCCCTAAAGATCTTTATAGCAAGAGTACTCACACTTTTTCTCTTTATAAAAGTAACACATATTATTTGTAGAATGGATTAAAAAAAGAGACAGGCTAAAATGGAAGCAAAAATCTCATATATCTCACTTACACAAATCAATAAACTTAATAAGCCAATAGAAAAATGAGCAAAGGACATGGATAGATAAATCATAAATACAAATGGTTTTTAACATATAGATAAATGGCTTTTAAGGATGGATAGATGCTCAAACTCAATACAAATTAAAATTGTATTGAAACAATAATCACCATCAGTATTAAATTCTCTTTAGAGATTGGGTGCTATTTTGAGTACATACATAGATCATATTTATTCTTTGCAACAACCCTATAACCTAGTGATGTGCAGTATGATATTTTTCCATGCTAGGCACTGGCAGTGAGTCACAGCTTCTGGTCAGCCATGTGATCCTGAAGGTGAACAACGAATACTGTATAATATACTATGATGTTCAATAGATTAAGTCTATTAAATGCATTGTTATTACTATATTTTCAGCTTATTATAGGTATATTGGGACATAACACCACCCTAAGTTGAGGAACATCTGTACAATCTGTCTTTTGCAAATGATGAATCCCAAACAGAGAGGTTTGGTAATTTTTCCAAGGTTACACAGCCACTAAGGGGCAGAACCTGAATTAAGAAAATAAAAATAACCCCTAATATCACTATTCAGAAATAATCACTGTTATTTGGCATATAGTTCAGTTTCATTTTCCAGGTTGTTATGAAACTATAATTCCTAACTCCCTGTATTAGTCCACTTCGTGTTTTTGCCATGAAATATCTGAGACAGCTAACTTATAAAGAGAAGAGGTTTGTTTAACTCATAGTTTTTGAGGTTCAAGTCCAAAACTGGGCTTGTGGAGGCATTAATTTGGCCTGTGGTGGAGGTGGTAGCTGCACATCATGGTGGGAGTATGTAGGAGCCAATGGGCACATTTCAAACTGGAGCAGAGAGGAAGAGACTGGACTCCCAAAGTCTCTTCAGCATTCATGCCCCAGATGACCTAGGGATCTCCTACCAGGCCCCACCTCCTATAGGTTTCAATTCCTCCCAGTAGTGCCATGTAGAGAGCCATCCATGGGCTATGTGTGAACCACCACACAAGAGTCCCACACAGCACTGGAGATGGGCTGACCTGTAGCTGTGCAGCCCCTCTGAGATGGGTGTGGCCTGCCAAGATGCCAATCAGCCTGCTGACTGTAAGACTCCACTTTCTTCCTACCTTAGTAAAGAATGTTCAATGGAAAGTCTTTGAAGTTCCCCTATATAAAAAGCACATGTGGGGTCCGTTTTGCCAGTTGCCAGTTGCCAGAAGCCAGGAGCCAGATGTGCCTGTCTTATGCCCGTGTTTTGAAATTATTGTCTATGTTCTGTGGTTATTCACTGTTTTATTTCTTTTAGCCAGCCCTTTACCGATCAGGGAACCTTGTCCCCATCATCCATGTGGGACATGGATGATAGTGCCACCCTGGGGACCAAGACTTTAATATATGGAGCTTTGGGCAACACTCACCAAAGCCAAACTAGAGCACTTCCCCCTTTTTTCTAGGATTTCTTTCTCCCTCACTCCCTACCCTACTTAGTTGTGGAAAGTGGGATAAAATCTTAAGCTTTTGTTTGCTCTTTATCTTCTTCATCATAATCAAGTTGCTCAAGTGGCCTTGCCCCCTAAACAAGACAGGAACCCGAGCAGAGTTCAGATGGTAGTCCCTTGGCACCATCTTCTGTTTTTCTGGTACTGTCTAGGTCTCCATCTCTGGCCAGTTCCTCGCTTGATCCCTCCTCTTGGCCTTTCCTTTAGTTACCTCCTCAGCATCCAGGTTGATGCCTTCAACAATCCTTTCAACATTGTCACTTTCCCCTTCTCCCCCTCCATCCTCCACACCAGCCATTTCTGGTTGGAATGGAGCTGGTTTTCTATTTTCATCACACATGGTGGGAGAACCCAGCTACCTCTTCAGTAGCTATGCTTGGGAAATGACAGCACAGGAAATTGCAAAAATCAAAAGCAATCCCCAGCACAGTAAGTAAACAAACAAACAAACAAATAAAATCAAAGGTGGTGGGATGAGGGTGCAGCTCATTGGTAAACAGCTTGCCTAGCATGCCTGAGGCCCTGAGTTCCATCTCCAGCACCACAAAAATAAATAAAACCCAACAGAAATGGTGACAGTGGCTGTTGCTCAGTTAAGAGCCATGGGCTGTGGCTGAAGCAGCAGCCACTACTGCTGGGTGACCAGGATTACATGGGGGTGGCTGAGGAGCACAGACCTTGCCTGTCACAGAAAGTCCAGGCGGTTGCAATACAAGACAAGAGCACAAAGCCAGGCTGGTGATTCCATATCAGTCTTGGGCTGGTGTTAAAATCTGGCCAAGGTCTGACCTAGTGGAGGAAGTGCAGAGGGGCTCAGGAAAGGATAACAGTCACCCCCTGCTATATCCTCCAGCAAGTTTCTCCAGCTGGTCCTGTGCCTCTAGGTCTCAGCTCCTTTCCTGAGAAGAAGGTGCAGAAGAAATTAAGGTCCTTTTGTTCTCATCCCCTGTGCCCATTTTCTCCAGATCACTTTTGGGAGGGAAGCTCATTGCCTCTCTGCACACAGAGCCCAGGAAGAAAGCCTCATGTATGAGCACAATATGCACCTGACTGCAGACAGGTAGCTTGAACAGACACAATAGGCATAAATTCAACGAAAGGGAGAAAAGGAGGTGATTTTCCTCTGTTTAACAAACTCCAGTTTTTATTTGATTTATTATTTACCTTTTAGTTCTAGGTCAAGGAGACCTTGTGGTTTTGCAAAATTGCCCTGGAGATGAATGCTTGGAGACACATGTACATGTTTGAGGTCTGGAAGGGCCATTAGCAGTCATGGAATCTGTCACTCGCCACACTTGCATGTGGAAGGAAGCAGTGGGAGGGCTTGTCAGAACAGATGCCTGGGTCTCACACCAGAAGTCAGGCTTCCCTGGGTCTGAGCAGGGCCTGAGAATTTCCATTTCTGTCAAGTTCCTCTGGGAGGCTGGAGCTGCTCCTGTGAGCACTGCACTTGGAGAACCAGGGATCTAATCCATCTTCCTCATCTCACAGGTGACTGTGCTGAAGCACAACCACACCTGGGTTCGAGGATTGGTTTTAGCACTTAGCCACTTGTTAGGACTTTGCAGTCTTGTTTAGCTTCTCTGGACCTCGGTGTTTCTCACCTACAAAATGAGAGGAACAACCCCTGTTCTGCCTACCCCATGGAGTTGTTTAATTTAGAGTGGAAGCAACAGGGTTCCTTGGGCCTTGAACAACAGCCCTCTGATTGGTTGTGGAGCTGTCATGTGGTTAACAGGGCCACTAATTTAATCCTCTTCCACTCTGCTTAGTGGTTCTGAGTTTACTCCCTGCCTTCCCTTTTGTGGAGGACTGAAAGAGACACATGCTTTCAAGTTGAGGTAGGATATACACAGTTTTTCCTTCTTCTTGTGTTTTCCTCAATTTGCCTTTTCCTTTTAAATTTGTTTAAATTTCTACCTGTATTTTTCTTTTTTCTATAGAAAGTTTACTATTGTTTTCATTTGTAATTTCTTCCATTGTTTTTGAATTCAGAAAACTTAAGACCATTCAGGTGTATATTATCTTCTCCTTTTAAGCATGAATCTTTACCATGTATATTCTTTTCCATCTGGAGTTGAAAGGCATGTATTATGCAATTCATAATTCAGGTGGCTTTATTTTTCTAAATAGCAAACTGCTGCTCCTATTTGTGGAGTAATCCTTTTCCTCACACATGATGTGAGACTGTACTTGTTAGCACTTTCTAGGAGGGTAGACTAGGTGAAAGAAAGAGAGGGATTTGTGTCTATCCTATTTCTTTATCAAATGCAGAAGCTGAAGCCCAGTGTAGGTAACTTTTTTCTTCCACATTATGCTAGTTTAATGGAGAGATCAGGTCTAGATCCAAGATTTCTGGTCTCTGATGTGGAGTTGAACAACAATTGCTTGTTGTCCCTCCAACTTATTGATGGGCATTGGTCAACTGTAAGAAATGTGCCTTGATTAATTGGGGCAGCTTTTATCTTGTATTTTATTAGTGGGAGTATGACCTTTGTTATTTGCTGTTTCAATAGATGCTAATAACCATTTGTGGGGATACTGGAGATCGAACCCAGGAATACTTTTTACCACCAAGCTATGTTCCCAGTCCTTTTTATTTTTCAATTTGAGACAAGGTCATGCTAAATTCCTTAGGATTTCACTAAGTTGTCCAGTTTGGCTCAAACTTGGAATCTTTCTGCCTCAGCCTCCTGAATTGCTAGATTACATGACCATATTTTTAAAATGTGAAATCACCTGAATTTAATGACTACTTGGACAAACATGATATGCTTTCATCACACATGTGACCATAGGTTGCTAGTTTTTGACCTTTTTTTAAAAGTATGTTTTGCATTGGCGTGGCAGTTGCATCCTGACTTTTGTGCTAGTTATCCAAAACATGGATCATCCAGCTAATATCAGAGAAGAAAAATTTCCTTATTCCTCTTCCTTTCTTACTCTCTTATTAACCCGACTGAGCAACCTGGAATTAGTTTTCCAGTAAGACACTATGAGAACTAGATGGTGTGAATCAGTGGTTTATGACATTAATGCCATTGCTGATGTTTCCCTAATATTATTTACTTGACATATAATCTAGGATCAGACCAATACATGGAATGTTGCCCTTTATTATGGTTCCTGGAATGATGAAAATCCCTAAGTGTGAAAATCTGTAATTGACTTGGGGAGAAACAGGAGATTCAAGTGTGCTAGATTTAAAGGAAACTAGTGAAGTGATTGTATGCAAGTGCCTCTTCCTTTCATTTAGACCTACCTTAACTCAGTGATGGCCCTGGCAACATTTCTTTGTCCATTCTCATCTAGGAAACTTTTTTTGGAGGTACTGGGGATTGAACTCAAGTTCTCACCCATGCTAAGTAAGTACTCTACTACTAAGTGCCTCCATCCTTATATGTCACAAAAAATTTGAATCTTTTGATTTTTGAATTACTGTTGGTAAACAAATGTGCTATTAATGTTTAGAAAGTGGTCCATTGATGGGGCTGGGATTGTAGCTCAGCGGTAGAGCGCTTGCCTTGCATGCATGAGGCCCTGGGTTTGATCCTCAGCACCACATACAAAGCAATAAAAAATAAAGACATTGTATCTATCTACAACTAAAAAAAAATAAAAAAAAGAAAGTGGTCCATTGATGCATTATGTAATTAGGTAATCAATACCCATGGGAAGACAGACTATAATATGGAGAATAAAAGGATCAAGCATTTAAGGGATAGCATGATTTTGTTGTGTGGGCTGGAAGAGAATGTTTTGTATGACTGTTCTTCTTGGATTTTCAGCAAGGCCTTTCAGAAAGGGTTCAGATGAAGAAGAAACCCTAATGCATTTCTCCCAGCTGTTGGTATGTTCTTGCATTAAGACAGCTTTGTTGGAATATTGGCTCTCTGCTGAGTACTCTTTTTTTTTTCTTGGTACCAGGGATTGAACTCAGGGGTACTTGACCACTGAGTCACATCCCCAGCCCTATTTTGTGTTTTACATAGAGACAAGGTCTCACTGAGTTGCTTAGCGCCTCGCCATTGTTGAGGCAGGCTTTAAACTCATGATTCTCCTGTCTCAGCCTCCAAGAGTGCTGGCATTACAGGTGTGTGCTACTGTGCCTGGCTCTGCTGAGTACTCTTGAGTAAGCCATATGTAAGCATCTCTGAAATTGTTCTTCTCCAAAATGTGAATAATAACAGTATCTCTTTAATGGGATTATTGGTAAGATTTTAATAAGATAATCCATAGAAACTCTTAGCATTGTACCTGGCACACAGTAGTCACTCTATAATGCTAAGCTGTCATCATTTCTATAGACTCTTGGAGGGTGGGGAAGAGTAGATCAGGAATGGCATGGAGGAGACTGCATTTGAGTCAGGCCTTGTAAAATGGACTGGGCTCTCATAGGTGGTGATAGAAGGGAAAGAGACAACAATATGAAATGATATATTCAACATTTGTTATTGAGCATCTACTATGTGGCCCAGCATTAATAATTTAATGGTTAGTGAGAAAATCATGCAGTAAAGGCCCAAATATCAGTTATGCCATGTATTCACTCTCTTTATGATTCTGACTCATACAATGTGGTACTTCCAACATTGCTTCCACTCCCTTAGCACTCCTGTTAGCTACTCATGCTGTGCTTTATAACCCTTTAAGTTACAATCTGATAATGGTTTATTTTTGAAAAGAGAGGCCTTTGCAACTACTCCAACCCCTTTCCTTGTATTTGGAGTTGTTTGAAAGTCATTCTGTCTTTTCCTTCCTAATTTCCAGTTGTGAAATGTATTCCTGTCTTTCTCCCTATGTATGATTACCATGAGTCTGGGTTTACTGTTCGGATTAATCATATCTTAGTATATTACTTCATTGGTGTTAACTTCATCCAATTAATGATCTACTTTATTTCCTCAATTAAGTCATCAATTATTCCCTTTTAATTTTCTAGTGGTTGCCTTATGATTTACAAAATACATTTTAATTTGATAGTTTACTTTAAAAATATTATGCCCCTTGCCAGGCGTGGTGGCACATGCCTGCAATCCTGGCTACTTGGGAGGTTGAGGTAGAGGACTGCAAGTTCAAAGCCAGCCTTGGCAACTTAGTGAGACTCTAAGCAACTAAGAAAGACCCTATCTCAAAATAAAAAAACAAAAAGGGATAGGGATGTTGCTCAGTGGTAAAGTGCCCCTGGATTAAATTTTCAGTACCAAAATACACACATACACACACACACACACACACACACACACACACACACAAAATGCCCCTCCACTTGTACAGTAAGAAACTTACAACAATATACTTTCATTTTTCTCTCTTTGTGCTGAGGATTGAACCCAGGGATACTTTACCACTGTGCTAATGTAGTCACCTTGTATTTTGGGACAGGGTCCCACTAAGTTGCCCCTTTGGTCCGAACTTGTGGTTCTCCTGCCTCAGCCTCCTCAGTTGCTGGGACTACAGGTATGCACCACCATGCCTGACTTCATTTTCTTTCTCCTGACTTTGTGCTATTTTATCATATATTCTACTCTTACATATGCTTTTATCCCTATAATTGTTACTATTTTGTGTTAGACTGTCAATTATTTTTTAAGCAATTAAAAATAAGAAAAAAAATCCATTTTTACCATTTACTATGTCTTTGCTTAGACACAATTTTTGTTTAGTATCATAAAAAAGAATAACATTCCTGGTAGTGCCAGTCTTCTACAAGTGAATTCCTTCAGCTTTTGAAAAGTCTGTTTCAACTTTATTTTAATGGATAGTATTTGGAATGGTGGCTTTTTTTTTGCATTTCAATACTTTAAAAACAATACTGCATTGTCTTCTGGCTTGCATATTTTCTGATGAGAAGTTTGTATTCTTGTGTATATTTCTCTTTTTCTGTTTTGGTTTTTGGTATTTAGGATTGAAATCAGGGCCAACTCATGCTAAGCACACTCTGCCACTGAACTACATCCCCCTCTGCTGCAATCTTTAATGTTTCCCTTCATCTTCCTTGACCTGGCTGCCTTCAATGTTTTCTCCTTATTTTTAGTTTCCAACAGGTTGACTATGATGTGATAGGTTTTGTTTGTTATTTACTTTGCTTGAGGTTTATTGAGCTGCTTGGATCTGACATTAATATTTTTGAAAAATTCATGACCATTTTCTCTTCAAATATTTCATCTGCCTTATTCTTTCTCTTTTCCTCTTCTGGGACTTCAGTTGCACATGTTAACAGTTTGATATTGTATCACCATTCTTGTATGTGCTATTCTTGACAAACCTCTATTTCCTCCCTGTTTTTGTTTGAAGAATACATATTGTTGGGTGTTGCATTGAATCTTCTTAAAAATATATCGAAGTCTTGCTGGATGTAATGGTGCATGCTTGTAATCCCAGCACTTAGGGAGGCTGAGACAGGAGAATCGTGAGTTCAAAGCCAGCCTCAGCAACAGCAAGGCGCTAAGCAACTCAGTGAGACCCTGTCTCTACATAAAACACAAAATAGGGCTGGGGATGTGGCTCTGTGGTCGAGTGCCCCTGAGTTCAGTCCCTGGTACCAAAAAAAATAGAAGTTCATTGGGTTAGACAAAGGGGAGTGAAGAGAAGAGAAGGGAGGGATGATGAGAATAAGAAAGACAGTAGAATGAATCTGACATAACTTTCCTGTGTTCATATATGAATATACCACAGTGAATCTCCACATCATGTTCAACCACAAGAATGGTATCCTAATTAGAATAAGTTATACTTCATGTATGTATAATATGTCAATACTGTCATGTATATTTAAAAAGAACAAATAAAAATGGAAATAATGAGCATGAAATTGTAGAGAGAATAACTTCTACACTATCACATTGGGTTCCATCCTTCTCCATGTCACCTGCACCCATCTGCCTATGTCTTTTGGTAAGAACAGTGAAAAGGGGGATGAACATGTCACAGAGGTGAAGAGAATTCAACTTGTTCAGTTTTGTCTCAGCTGACTGAATAATATAACTATCTTCAGAGGATGAAAATAATTCAGCCTCCAGGTTTCCTGGATATGTTGGTTGAAAGCAATCGATCAAGAAAAACCTTATTTCTACTTCTATAGTACTTGGATCCAAAAAGATGAAGTAAAATAAGCATGGTAAATTTTAAGAAAATTATTTTTAAGCTTCTAAGTAACAGGTTTAAGAATATTGTGGCATAGTAATTTCTGGTTTTAACCCAAATCCAACCACTTCATTGTTTGTTAACACCACCCCCCACTACCAGTTTTGCTTCTTTTAAATTAGTTGGGAAATGAAGATAGTGGGTTACCACAGCTTAGGTGTAATGACATTGCTGGAAAGGTGTCATTTTGATTCCCAGAAAACCTCTTCACTGATGCAGAAATGGAACTGTGATATGAGATTAGGGAAATTCCAGCAGCCTGTATGTATTCAAGCATATTATATATTTGTGTCCAGAATTAGGTTTCTTTCAAGCCTTTCTTGCTGCTCTCTTTGGCTTTGTCAACTGAATGGATGAGAGATTCAGCCTCCTGTGCTAGGCTTTCTCCTAAGGGAAAGGGATGGCATATTTCCATTTTTATATAAATAGGCTGATTTTCTGTTTCTCTAAGCCTCCATTTTGTTCACTAGAAGAAAATTAAAAATACAATTGATTAGGTCAGTCCCTGTAGCATATGGTACTGGGCCAAAGATACACTGTGTGTGATTGCTTTGTGTGCGTGGTATTTGTTGTGTTTATTAAAAATAACAATAGCAATAATTTATTAGGTTTTAATTTTATAACAGAAGCACTTTACATTTTATTTAATCCTCACAATAACTATTGTGAGGGTATTTTTATTTCTAGTTTATTTATTTTCTATTTACTCATTTATTTTTCTGGTACTGGGGATTAAACCCAGGGGTGCTTAACCACTGAGCCACATCCCCAACCCTTTTTATATCTTTAGACATGGTGTCTCACCAAGTTCTTTAGGGCCTCATTAAATTACTGAGACTGGCTTTGAATTTGCAATCCTCCTGCCTCAGTCTTCTGAGCTACTGGGATTACAGGCATGTATTCCATTTTATAAAAATAAGGAAACAACCTGAAAGTAGAAGTGACTTGCTCAAGGCACACAGTCAGTCTCATAGCTAGAATTTTAGTAAATGCAGCCCTGCTACAGATTCCCTGTTCTTAGCCTGGGATTGTCAATTTTTTCATTAAATGGCCAGGTAGGAAATATTTTGGGCTTGATAGGCTATATGGTTTCTGTTGCAACTAAGTTCTCCTGTTGTACTAGAAAAGCAGTTATAAGCAGGACATGGTGGTACATGCCTATAATCCCAGCACTTTGAGGAGCTGAGACCAGAGAATCGCGAGTTCAAAGCCAGCCTCAGCAATGGTGAGGCACTAAGCGACTCAGTGAGACCCTGTCTCTAAATAAAACACAAAATAGGGCTGGGGATGTGGCTCAGTGGTCGAGTTCCCCTGGGTTCAATCCCTGTTCCAACAAAAAAAAGAAAAAAGAAAGAAAAGCAGTTATAAACAATACATTAATGGATGACTGGGGCTGCATTGCAATAAAACTTTATTTACCCAAATAGTGGAGGTCAGGACGTAACCTGTGCTCTATAGTTTGTCAAATGCTGCTCTTAACCATTATGAAATTCTGTCTCATTGTTAGGGATTAATGGTTCACAAGTAGCTCAGGTACTTTCCACTGGAGGCAATGCTCTTAGTCTTATAAAGTACCAAGTGAAGTCAGGTGCAGTGGCACACACCTGTAATCCCAGTGGCTCGGGAGGCTGAGGCAGGAGGATCATGAGTTCAAAGTCAACCTCAGCAATTTAGCAAAGCTGCTCTAAATAAAATATATAAAAAAGTTCTGGGGATGTAGTTCAGTGGTTAAGCACATCTGGGTTCAATCCTCAGTACCAAAACAACAAAACCAAGTGAAAAGAATAGTTAATATTCAGCTGGGCGTGGTGGCGCACGTCTGTAATCCCTGCACTTTGGGAGGCTGAGACAGGAGAATCGCGAGTTCAAAGCCAGCCTCAGCAACGGTGAGGCACTAAGCAACTCAGTGAGACCCTGTCTCTACATAAAACACAACAGAGGGCTGGGGATGTGGCTCAGTGGTCGAGTACCCCCTAGTTCAATCCCTGGTACCAAAAAAAAAAATAGTTAATATTCATAATCTGGGGCTGGGATTGTAGCTCAGTGGTAGAGTGCTTGCCTCGCATGCATGAGGCACTGGGTTCAATCCTTAGCACCACATACAAATAAATAAATAAAATAAAGATATTAAAAATACTTAATATTCATAATCCTCTTTCACTTTTTTTATTGGTTCTTTTTAGTTATATATAACATTAGGGTTT
This sequence comes from Geosciurus inauris, assembly GCA_004024805.1. Taxonomy (NCBI): domain Eukaryota; kingdom Metazoa; phylum Chordata; class Mammalia; order Rodentia; family Sciuridae; genus Geosciurus; species Geosciurus inauris. The sequence goes on from PVHX01028783.1 coordinate 17,538, forward strand.
ATTTGGATATAGAAGTATGGGATTTAGTTTGCTCTAATTCAGTCCCCAGTATTCCTCTTTCTCTCCTTTCCTCCATTTCCCTGTTCCCTTCCCTTTATTCTTCTGATTTTTTTTTGCTATTTGCTTTTTTTTTTTTTAGTGTCTTGTGGATATACTCAAT
>PVHX01028784.1:0-17696 GCA_004024805.1 Geosciurus inauris
TGGAGCTGACTTTTTTTAGATGGTAATCTTATATAATTTTGCTTTATCTCTCAGCAGGATGAGCAAATCACCTTACCAACTTTGAAATTTTTTGAGATGATGTGTTCTATATGCCAATTTTGAATTTGGTAATGATCTTTACAGATTTTTTCCTTGTTTTTTTCTATTGGTTACAGAGAGATACGTTAAAATGTATTATTGTTATCATAGATTTGTCTATTTCTCCTTTTTTCTGTGTTAGTTTTTAGTGCATGAATTTTTTATTCTTTTATTCTCAAATTCATATTTTTTATATTTAAGGTATACTTTCTATAAGCAATATATTATTGAATTTTTTTTATCCAATGTGACTTTTTTGTCTTTAAATATTAAGCCTATTTACAATTAATGTATTACCCACATATTTCGGGTTAATTCAAGATCAGCAGATATTTTTTCCAGATCTCTAAGATTATTGTTCTGTTGTTAGCTTCTTGATGCTAATTTCTTTTGAAGCCAGATGTCAGTCTTATTATTTCCTGAAATTACATGTTTTTTTCAATCTTGATGTTTAAGATTTCCATGTTCTCTTTCATTTTCAGTATCTTTTCTATAATTATTGTGTCTCATTCTTTCCTCATATATTTTGTCCTGTCCAATATGCCTCATTTTTCCACATTTACATAAGAGTTTACAAATGTTTCCTTCAGCATTGTTTATTCTATACTTTAACCTATTTATTAAATCTTATCTTTTGGTTATGGTATACTTAAATTCTAGAATTGATTCATGGTTAATTTATGTATATATGTATGTACATATGTATATATACATAAATATACATATATAGTATACATTGATATATTATTATATATTATTTTATTGATATATCAAATATTAATATATATTAGCTCTTTAGTGAACTTTTTCCTATTTTATTGGATGTAATAGTCATAGTTATTTAAAAATATTTTTTAAACCTATTGATTCTGTTTCATTATATTTTTTTTGACTTTTGGTCATTTCATCATATATACTGAAATGAGTTGGAATTTTGGGTGAAATGCCAGACAGAATTTAATTTTTTTCAATTTACATCTAGAGTCAAAGCAGATAGCTACAAACTCATCATATCTTGATACAATTCAAGTCTACATTTAAGCTTGGAAAAACTAGATCTAGATTTGTTTACCTTATTCCTGGAATACAACCATTCAAGAGTTTCTACCTTGGCAGGCCCTAAACTCCAATGTTTGTCTCTCTAGCACTGTGAGTCTGATCAAATATTTGCTTGGCATATAGCCTCTCAGCAGCTGTTTTTTTCTCGGTTTCTTTGGCCTCTCACTCCATTAATTTCTCAAGGGAGAGTTGAGTGCAGATGTTGGGTTCTTTGATATTCTCAAAATCTTAAGGTCTTGGCACCTGAAATATTGGCTTCCTTATTAGCTCTGAGCACCAATGTTTGCCTTTCCATCCTAGTGAGACTGCAGCAAGCTGTAGGCTATTGCTTTTGGTTGGCCCTCTCATGGGGACAATGAAAAGCCTCTAGAGGGAAAATGTTAGCAAGTGCATGTCCAATCTTATTTCATGTCCATTCTTTTCTGGACCTTGGTTCCTGTTGATTTGTATGTCTTGGTTGTCCTATGATGATTTCATAAAATTATTGCCTGTATGTTGTTTAGACTATGTAGTTTGTCTTTGTATAAGGCTTATTCTGATAAAAGCTATTTTTTCACAACCATTCGCAGAAATCCTCATAGCTATAATATTTAAAGCCATATGTACTATATAACTGATATACTTTCCTCAAATCATTAAGTTAGAACTACATTTTCCCCCCAAATATGATGGTCTTAAAAAGTTTCCTACACTGATAACTTTCTGTTATTCACTAGGCCTTCCTTTTATATTATAAATACTAGAAAACATATTGATCATATTCCAACATTTCCCATTCTTTCCCCCTAGTTTCTGATAACCAGATGTGCAGGTTTACTCTTTGTCATCACAAAGGATGGAGATCCTTAAGTATTTATTCCACATTCCAGGTAGCAAAAAAAAAAAAAAATGAGGAAAGGTGAAGGGAACTTCTGTATGCTACTCTCTGACTCTTACTTTTTATCAAGAAATAATTTCCTAGAACCCCCACCCAGTAACTTCTGCTTTTATCATGTTGGCTAGACATAAGATAAGACCACATATAGCAGCAAAAACAAAACCAAGAAAAAAGCAAGCCAGCCTGGGAATGTATGCATTCTTTAAGGAACACATTGGTAATCTGTAATTAATTACAGGCTTTATGCACTCAAAGCAAGTGCTCTACCACTGAGCTACACTCCCCAAAATCTTTTGTTGTTTTCTTTTTTTTTTGACAAACCCAGGGTCTGAGTAGGTACTTACAGTCACTGAAATTTGCTTTAGTAATATTATTCCACTGGTCTTTTAGCAGCATTCTTCTTCCTTTTCATGAAACTTCTAGCCACTTTTGAAAAGGCCATGATGAATAACTGAACTGGCATTGATGGGTGAATTTTAGAATAGGATAGAAAATTGAACCCAGACAATAATATGTATTTTATGTGTCATTGCAGCTTCAAATAATAATGGAGATAGAGCATCTGTGAAAACCCCACATCTAGCATCACACTAATCATAAGATTGAATGCCCTCAGATTGAGATCAGATGCAAGACAAGGATGTCTGCTCTAACCACTTCTATTACACATTATTCTAGAAATTCTAGCTATTGCAATATGAAAAAAATAAAGCTACCAGGTTAAAAAAGAAGAATTAAAGCTATATTTATTCCCTAGAAAAACCAAAGAAATCAACAAAAACTTCTAGAATGAAGATGGGGCATCTACATTAAGATGGTGGAGTAGAAGAGATTGCTTTCCAAGCTGCTTCATGGCATGAGCCCAGGAAAGCAGATACAGAGTTTCTCAGTAAGGTGGGTGAAAAGAGATTTTACTGGGATTTAATTCTGGACTCAGAACAGCTAGGGGACTCAGAAGTTTGGATATAATAAAATAAAAGAACAAAACCTACTGCTGGCAGCCAGTAGCCACCAGAGATAATGCACCATGGGAAAACTGGGGAAGGGGACTAAGAATGCCTGCATTTCAGGGGCCACCATGGCATGTTGTTACAGAGAAATCAGAGATCAAGGACACTGTAGGACTGATCCAGAGGGTGAGCTGCACTGTATCCTCATGTGGGAAAGATACCCTGCGTCTCCCTGTTGTCTGCCGAGAACCGAGGCAGAAGCCCAATTCCCACAATGCTTCAAAGCCATAGCTGTGGGATCCATCCCAGGAGCCCATTCCTGTATAATCTGAGCTGCATCTGAAAACCAGACCAGGTAGAGGAGAAACTTACATGTGAAGACTGATTTACCCAGGGGGATGTGGATAATTGAGACCCAAGAGATCCTGGGTTCCTCTCACCCTCTCAGTCTGGTGGCCTGGAGGACTAGCTGGGCAGGCCAGGAATTCAAGCAAGTGGGTGGGAGTGACTGTGCACTCTGGGACTGAGTCCAGGAATCTGGGAACTATGGGATCTTAGTGTGGCAGAGAGAGTGAAGGATTGGCTCCTCTGCCACATAAGCGGAATCCAGAGGAGACTCCTGAGGTACAGACTCCCAGTGTGGATGTCTTCCAGGTTCTGGAGGTATGCTTATTTAAAATTTTCAGGCCAATTGCCATTCAATGAAATGTCTGGGGCCTCTGGAGCTAACTGGAGCTAAACCCCACCCTCACAAGCTCCACTTATGGGAACTCCTCTCACAGAACTCTACAGCAACCCCACCCTGACAGTGGAGCAGACAACACTCTCCAACCTGCCCTACCTCATACTACGAAGAACAGAAACCAAGAATTTTTGAACTCAAACTGTAAAAGCACAAACAACACAAAAAGAGGAAGGTCTTTATAGCCTATGGCTATAACTCTTGTGCTCAGTGCATACCTCAAGAAAAGAAAGACAGACATTTGAGAACAATGAATATATACTCTTTTGACAATTTTTTAAAATTTATTTATTCTAATTAGATATACATGACAGCAAAATGCATTTTGATTCATTGTACACAAAAGGAGCATAAATTTTCATTTCTCTGGTTGTACACAATATTAAGTTACACCATACATGCAGTCATACATGAACCTAGGGCATTGTTGTCCATCTCATTCCACCATCTTTCCTGCCCCCATGTCCCATCCCTTACCCTCCCTCCCCTTTGAACAAAGTTACTCCATTTTTCCTATGCTTCCTCCAATATGGATCAGCATCCACTTATCAGAGAATATTTGGCCTTTGGTTTTGGGGTATAAGATTACTTTGCTTAGCATGATATTCTTCAACTCCATCTATTTGCCTACAAATGCCATAATTTTACTCTCTTTTAATGCTAAGTAATATTCTATTGTGTGTATATACATACCAGTTTCTTTATTCATTCATCAAATGAAGGGCATCTAGGTTGGTTCCACTGTTTAGCTATTGTGAATTGAGCTGCTATAAACATTGAAATGGTTGCATCACTGCAGTATTCTGTTTTTAAGTCCTTTGGGTATAGACCGAGGAGTGGGATAGCTGGGTCAAATGGAAATGCCATTCCGAGTTTTCTAAGGAATCTCTATACTGCTTTCCAAATTGGTTGCACCAATTTTCAGTCCCACCAGCAATGTATGCGTGTGCCTTTTCCCCCACATCCTCCCTAACACTTACTGTTTGTATTCTTGATAACTGTCATTCTCACTGGCATAAGATGAAATCTTAGTTTTGATTTGCATTTCTCTAATTGCTAGAGATGTTGAACATTTTTTCATATATCTATTGGTCAATTGTATATCTTCTTCTAAGAAATGTCTGTTCAGTTCCTTAGCCCATTTATTGATTTTTTTTTTTTTGGTGTTAAGTTTTTGAGTTCTTTATATATCCTGGAGAGTAGTGCTCTATCTGATGTGCAAGTGGCAAAAATTTGCTCCCAGAACATAGGCTGTCTGTTCACTTCATTGATTGTTTCTTTTGCTGAGAAGAAGCTTTTTAGTTTGAATCCCTCCATTTATTGATTCTTGACTTTATTACTTGAGCTTTAGGAGTCTTTTTAAGGAAGTCCAGGCCTAATGTGATGTGGTGAAGATTTGGGCCTAGTTTTTCCTCAGTTAGGCTCAGGGTCTCTGGTCTAGTTCCTAGGTCCTTGATCCACTTTAAGTTGAGTTTTGTGCATGGTGAAAGATAGGGGTTTAGTTCCATTTTACTGCATATGAATTTTCAGTTTTCTTAGCACCACTTGTTGAAGAGGCTATCTTTTCTCCAATGTATGTTTTTGGTGCCTTTGTCTAATGTGAGATAACTGTATTTATGTGGGTTTGTCTCTGTCTTCTATTCTATATCATTGGTCTGCATTTCTATTTTGGTGCCAATACCATGCCATTTTTGTTACTATAGCTTTGTAATATAGTTTAAGGTTTGGTATTGTGATATCTTCTGCTTTACTCTTCTCGCTGAGGATTGCTTTGTCTATTCTGGATCTCTTATTTTTCTAAATGAATTTTATAATTTATTTTTTCTATTTCTATAAGGAATGACATTGGGATTTTAATTGGAATCACATTGAATCTGTATAGAATTTTGAGTAGTATGGCCATTTTGACAATATTGATTCTGACTATCCAAGAGAATGGGAGATCTTTCCATCTTCTAAGATCTTCACATTCTTTCTTTGGGTTCTGTAATGTTCATTTAGAAGTCTTCCACCTCTTTGTTAAATTGATTCCCAAGTATTTCATTTTTTGAGGCTATTGTGAATGGGGAAGTTTTCCTAATTTCTCTTTCAGAGGATTCATCACTGATGTATAGAAATGCATTTGATTGATGGGTATTAATTTTATATCCTGCTACTTTGCTGATTCATTCATTAATTCTAGAAGTTTTCTGGTGGAATTTTTGGATCCTCTAGTATAGAATCATGTTGTTGGTAAATAATGATAGTTGGAGTTTGGCTTTTCCTATTCATATCCCTTTACTTTCTTTGGACTGTCTAATTGCTCTGACTAGAGTTTCAAGGACTGTGTTGAATAGAAGTGGTGAAAGAGGGCATCCCTTTCTTGTTCTCATTTTTAGCCTAAATGCTTCCAATTTTTCTCCATTTAGGATGATGTTGGCCTTCAATTATGCATAGATGGCTTTTACAATGTTGAAAAATGTTCTTAATATCCCCAGTTTATCTAGTGTTTTAAACATGAAGAGGTGCTGTATTTTGTCACATGCTTTCTCAGCATCTATTGAGATAATCATATGATTCTTATCTTTAAGTCTCTTGATGTGATGAATTATATTTATTAATTTCTGTATGTTGAACCAACCTTGCATACTTGGGATGAAACCTAGTTGATTATGGTGTACAATGATTTAATATGCTTTTGTATAAGATTTGCCAGAATTTTATTGAGAATATTTGTGTCTATGTTCATCAGGGATATTATTCTGAAGTTTTCTTTCTTTGATGTGTCTTTGTCTGGCTTTGGAATCAGGGTGATACTAGCCTCATGGAATGAATTTGTAGGGTACTCTCCTTTTATGTTTCATGGAATAATTTGATACCCTGATACCAAAACCAGAAAAAGACACATCAAGAAAACTCCAGTATCCCTGATGAACATGAGAAATAGATGCAAAATTTATTAATAAAATACTGGCAAATCACATACAAAAGCACATTAAAAAGACAGTGCACCATGATCAAGGAGATTTCATCCCAGGGATGCAAGGTTGGTTCAACATACAGAAATCAATAAATGTTATTCACAACATTAACAGACTTAAAGAGAGAATCACATGATTATCTCAATAGATGCAGAAAAATCATTTGACAAAATACAGCATCCATTTATGTTTAAAACATTAGAAAAACTACCGATAGTAAGAATATACCTCAGGCTAGGGTTGTGGCTCCATGGTACAGTGCTTGCCTCACATGTGTGAGACACTGGATTCAATCCTCAGCACCACATAAAAAACAAATAAATAAAGGTATTGTGTTCATGTACAACTAAAAAAAAGAAATCATTTAAAAAAAATAATATACCTCAACATTGTAACAGCTATATACAATAAACCCAAGGCTAACATGATTTTAAACAGAGAAAAACTGAAAGCATTCCTCTAAAACCTAGAACAAGACAGGGATGCCCTCTTTCACCACTTCTATTCAACATAGTCCTGAAAACTCTAGTCATAACAATTAGGCAAAAGAAAGAAGTTAAAATGATACAAATTGGAAAAGAAGAGCTCAAAATATCTCTATTTGCTGAAGACATGATCCTATATTTAGAAGACCCAAAAACTCCACCAGAAAACTTCTAGAATTCATAAAGAAATTCAGCAAACTATCAGTATACAAAATTATCACCTATAAATCAATTGCATTCCTATATACCAATGATAAATCAGCTGAAACAGAAATTACAAAAAATATACCATTCACAATTGCTTAAAAAATACTTGGGTATCAGTCTTACAAAAGAGGTGAAAAACCTCTACAATAAAAAAAATATAGTACACTTGTTTTAGTCAGCTTTTTTGATGCTGTGACTAAAAGGACCCAACCAGAACAACTGTAGAGGATGCAAAGTTTATCTGAGGGCTCATGGTTTCAGAGGTCCATAAAAAGCTGGCTTCATTCCTCAAGGATCAAGGTGAGGCATTGTGGTAGAGGGAAGCAGCTCACATAATGATCAGAAAGGGAGGGGACACTCCAGTTGCCAGGTACAAAATACACATTCCCAAAGCCATGTCCCCAATTCCAACCACTTTCAGCACACCCTACCATTTCAGTTACCACTCAGTTAATCACTACCAGGGGATTAATTCACTGATTGAGTTAAGACTCTCACACACAATAATTTCTCCTCTGAATCTGCTTGCATTATCTCACATGTGAGCTTTTGTGGAATACCTCATATCCAAACAATAACAATACTAAAGAAAAAAACTGAAGAAGATCTCAGAAGATGGAAAGATCTTCCATCTTCTTGGATAAGCAGAATTATTTTTTTCAAAATGGCCATATTACCAAAAGCACTATACAGGTTTAATGCAATTCCTATCAAAATTCCAATGACATTCTTCACAGAAATAGAAAAAGCAGTCATGAAATTCATTTTGAAAAACAAGAGGCCTGGAACAGCCAAAGCAATTTTTAGAGAGAAAAGTGAAGCAGGAGGCATCACAATAGCAGTCCTTAAACTATACTAGAGAGCTATAGTAACAAAAACAACATGGTATTGGCACCAAAACAGGCAGGAAGACAAATGGAATAAAAAAGAAGACACAGAGACAAATCCACATATATATAGTTATCTCATATTAGACAAAGGCACCAAAAACATACATTGGAAAAATGATAGCCTCTTCAACAAATGGTGCTGGAAAAACTGGATATCCATATGTAGTAGAATGAAATTTAACCCCTATCTCTCACCCTGAACAAAACTCAACACAAAGTGGATCAGAGACCTAGAAATTAGACCCAGAAACCCTGTACCTGCTAGAAGAAATTATAGGGCCCAACACTCCAACATGTTGGCTTAGGAACTGACTTCCTCAACAAGACTCCTGAAGTGCCAGAAGTAAAAGAAAAAACAATAAATGGATGCCATCAACCTAAGAACCTTCTTCACAGCAAAGGAAACAATCAAAAATGGGAAGGGAGAGCCTAAGAAAGGAAGAGAATTTTATCACATGCAACTCAAATAAGGCATTAATTTTCAGGATACATAAAGGACTCAAAAACATTAATGCCAAAAGAAAACCCTAAAGAGATAAATCAATAAGTTGGCAAAGGAACTAAGCAGATATTTCTCAAAAGAAGAAATATAAATGGCCAACAAATACATGAAAAAATTCAACCTCTCTAGAAATTAGAGAAATGAAAATTAAAACTATGCTGAGATTTACCTCAGTCCAGTCAGAATGGCAATTATCAAGAATACACGTAACAATAAATGCTGACGAGGATGTAGGGATAAGGGTACACTCATACGTTGCAGTGGGACTGCAAATAGTTGCAACCACTCTGGAAAGCAGTATGGAGATTCCTCAAAAATATAGGAATGGAAGTACCATTTGATGCAGTTATTCTATTCTTCTGTTTATATCCAAAGAATTTAAAGTCAGCATACTACAGTGAGACAGACACATCAATGTTTATAGCAGCACAATTCCCAATAGCTAAACTGTGGAACCAAACTAGATGCCAATCAACAGGTGAAAAGATGAAGAAAATATGGTTTATATGCATAATGAACTATTACTCAGCCATAAAAAAGAATGACTTTGCTAGTAAATGGAGATATCTGGAGACTATCATGCTAAATGAAATAAGCCAATCCCAAAAAACCAGAGGTTGAATGTTCTCTCTGCTATGTGGATTCTAACACACAATGAGGGTTGGGGAGGGGACAGAAGTTCAGAGGATTAGACAAAGGGGAATGAAGAGAAGATAGGGGAATAAGGATAGGAAATACAGTGGAATAAATCTAACATAAGTTTCCTATGTACATATATGAATACACCACAGTGATATTGTGTACATCCAGATGACCAGGACACTAATTAGGATACGAATTAGAATATCATATACTCCATGTTTGCATAAACATGTCAAAGTAGAGTCTACTGTCATGTATTACTAAAAAAAAACAAATAAAATCTTAAAAAATGATGATGAGAATACCAAGGTGTCAGCGCACGAGATCAAATAAAAATAATAATTGTATTTCCATATACTAGCCACAAATGATCCAAAATTGAAAATAAGAAAAAAATTACAACCATAACAGCATCAAAATGGAGAAAATACTCAAATTACAGAGCTCAAACTTCCTGATTTTAATCATACTACAAAGTTAAAATTATTAAGATTGCACAATGCTAGTATAAGGTTAAGGCTATAGACCACAGGAATACACCCTAAAGTCCAGAAGTCAGTTCACATATTTATGGCCAATTCATTTTTTACAAAGATATTAAGACTATTTGGGGAAAGGATAACCATTTCCAGAAATTGTGCTGGTATAATTGAACATTCACATGAAAAAAAATGAATTTAGACCCTAACCTTACACCATACTTAAAAATGATTTCACAATAAATCATTGACTAAATTTTAACAGCCCAAACTACTATACTTCTATGAGAAAACATAGGAGAAAATTTTTGTGACCTTTAATTTGGCAGCATTCTCAGCACACCAAAAGAATGATGTGTAAAAGATACATTTAATAAGCTGGACTTCATGAAAACTCAAAATTTTGTGCTGAAAAAGACACCATTGAGAAAATTAAAAGAGAAGTTCCAGGTTGTGAGAAAATATTTGCAGGTTATATATTAAATAAAGGATTTGTATCCAGATATCTACTTTCACAATTCAATAATAAGAGAAACAACCCTAATTAAAAGAATGGACAAAAATTGTATAGACATTTCATCAAAACACATGAATAGCTAACAGGGATATGAATAGTGCTTATTTTCATTAGTCATTAGGGAGATAAAAATTATATCCACAATGAGAAATAAGTGCCCACCTACTAGTATGAATATTGAAAAAGAAGAAAATCCTAAGCATTTTCAAGTATATAGGGACTCTCACGCATTGCTCGTTCCCACTTTTAGAAAGACGTTTAATTTTGTCTTAACTAGTTGTATATAAATATCATACATTCCAACAGTTGTACTCCTAAGACTCTACCAATGAGAAATAAAAACATGCCCACACAAAGACATGTAAGCAAATGTTCATACCAGCATTATTTATAATAGTAAAAACCAGAAATTACCCAATGTCAATGGACTGGTGAATAGAAAAACAAAATGATATATACTCATAAAAGGGAATACTATTCAGCATGAAAAAGTAACACACTATTGATATATACACAACATGAATAAACCTCAATCATATCTAATTGTATTAAAGAAAGTAGATGCAAAGAAACTGTATCTGATTCTATTTATATAAAATATTTTAAAGGGCAAATTTATAAAGACAGCAGATCAGTGGTTACCTAAGGCTGTAAGAGGGAGTCAGTATTAACTGTAAATGAAAATGAGATAAATTTGGGGAATGATGGAAATGTTCTACTAGATTATGGACATAGTTGCATGGTACTGTTAATTTACTAAAATTATTTACTAAAATTCATTTACTAAAATTTACTTTAGTAAATAAGCTTATTTACTAAAATTATTGTATTACATACATATATGGTTGAATTTTATAGTACATATATATTATAACTCAATAAAGCTATTAAAATAGTTTTTGGCAGTTGTATATTAAGTAACTATGGATTTTTACTGTTACTTTAAGTCCACTAGTTTGCATAGCTTTAAACAAAGGCTAAAAACCCTTGAGGATATTATAAAGGTAGTTTGAAGTTTTAGTTAACTCATATTTGCATAGAATTTACATTCCTGAATGACAAGTCCTATTAGGGAATGATAATCATAGCTTGTATTATATCCTCAATCACTTTGGGATACAAAATCTTTTATCCATGTAATTTTCTTTCTGTACGCGTTTATCTGGCGAGGTCTCACAACTTTTCTGAGAATTGAAACTAATGAATGGAGTTATTCCTTATTCTTCCTCCTTTAAGAGATAAAATCTTCTCTGAGAAACTACATATTGCCTTACAAATGTTCTTATTCATTCCAATAGTGGCTTTTACAGTGAAAAGTAAAAGTATGTCTAAAAACAGATACAGTTATTTTGTTATTTCAAAATTTTGACTGCTTCTTACATTTCAAGAATTGGGTAATCCTGATTTCAACATAGAAACTGCAAGGAATTGCCTGATAATTTTAGCTTGGTAATATGTTAATAAGACATCTTAATGATGCAGTTGTAATATCCATAAAGTATGTAAATTTTACTATGAACTGAAAAATACGCTTGAAATAGGCAGACAAAAAGTATTCTACTTCAAGGAATGCTGTAATTAGAAGTGCATTTAGTTTCATTAAAGTGGTCACTTGAAAAAAAGGAAAAAATACATGTCACCTATGTTTCTTCTCCCTAAAATGTTTACATTTTTTCCAAATTTAGAAAGATCTACAAAATATCAATGATCTCACAAGGAAAAATGAATATATTGGACATAGAAAGTCAACTGAATAGAATTCACTATCATTTTCTGGCTATGTGGATAGTTTCCTACAAACACATTTCATGTTTTTTGTAAATTTTGTATGAGGTTAAAATTAGATTTTAGTTGTGAACTTTAATTTGTCATTAATGATAGACTGTCACTGCCTATCACTGTTACATTCTAGAATTTTACTCTTAAAAGTGTTGTATAAATCCATGTAGTACCTCTTCATAAAAGAGACAGTTGTGTTAATATGGTATTCAAGAACAAATACCAGCCATTTAATTGTACTTATAGGATAATGAAATATTAGTCCAATTTAAATGGATAAACATCCAAAAAGTCTCTTTCTGACTCACAGAATATTTATTAGAGTTGAAAAGACAGAGGGTGAGTGCAAAAGATTTATTTATTTATTCAACAATCATTCATGTAGTGACAATTATCCATTAGATTATAAGGCCAGGTGAGAAAGAATTTTGATGGTAGGTCACTATTTTTTTATATGGTGGGAGGAAATATCTTTCTAAAGTGATAACATTTGAGCATCCAAATTAAGAAGAATAAGCTATGTAGTTATCCCAACCCAAGGAAGAGTGTTTGCAAAGTCTCTGAGGTGGGAATGCACTGGAGACCACTGTAATAAAAACAAAAGAAGCTGGGAGGAGAGCAGATGAGTAGATAAATGCAAATCACATATATTCCTTAATATATGGGGAAGTTTTGTTGATATTCATTGCTTTCTCCCCAAGCCCCTCTACTTTTGCAACTCACTGCATTAAATCATTGCATTTTTATCTCTAACTATTGAATGCTTGAGTAACTCATCATTTAAAAGGCTTAAGTAAAAATTAGTAGCACAGGATGATCCAGGCAAAGAGTTTGCCTTCCCTAACTAGTTTGCATTTCATTTTTAAATCTTGCTTTCCAAAAGTAGACCATAAAGTGTTTTAAAGCTACAACTGTATTCCTAGTTTAAATTGGAAAAAGAATATTTCATCACAGCTGGGCATGGTGGTGCATGCCTGTAATCCCAGTGGCTTGGGAGGCTGAGGCATGAGGATTGTGAGTTCAAACCCAGCCACGGCAATTTAACAAGGCTCTAAGCAACTCAGTGAGACCCTATCTCTAAATGAAATATAAAAAATGGCTGGGGATGTGACTCAGTGGTAAGTGCACCTGGGTTCAATCCCCAGTAACAACAACAACAAAAGAATACCTCATCACATAATCTCTCCCAGTATTCAAGGAAATAAAGCAAACATGTAAACAAAAACTTAAGGAAACAAAAAGTCACAAGTAGTACCACATACAAGGTAAGGAGTACAAAATATAAAATACACCTAGAAAATTACTTAGTTTATTGCAATAGTGAGAATATTGATTAGAAAGGAGCTTCTCAACATAGAGAAAACATGAGGTTTCACAGAACAGGTTACTGAGGAAGGGTGTGTCTCATCCTGGAATATGAGAGTGCAGGTTTGTCTTTTGTGGGCAAACACTTTTGGGAAGACAAAGAGGTTGGATGGTTCCTTAATCATTGTTTTCCAAGAGCACAGTGATCATGAAACTCTCAACATTGTCAGAGGTGCAATCCAAGAGTGACAGCCAAAGAAGGAAAAATAGAATTCTGGGTAAGTGCTGAGGGGCCCTTTACTTCACCACTCACCTGACTCCTAGAAACTATATACTGTTTGGTAAGTTGAAATATAGTCTGGGAATTTTCAGAAAAACCCCAAATTTAGAAATAAGGAAAGAAAGTGAGTATATTTTATTTGTTCTTTTTAGATATGCATGACAGTAGACTGTATTTTGACATATTATATAAATACATGGCATATAACTTTTTCTAATTAGGATCCCATTCCTGTTGTACATGATGTGGAGTTACACTGGTAGTGTATTCATATATAAACACAGGAAAGTTTGAAAGTGAATATTCTTCTTTTCCCTCTTCTGATTGTGTATCTAGGAAAAAGGCTCCCTGGGTAAAAAGTAAAACATAAAGCTGACACTTTTTAATGGAATTGATGATTCTAAACCTCACCAAATAGATGCAAATTAGAATTCTGAGTAGGAACATTCCAGCCTACCGCCTAAGGTCATGACCCTAGTACAATCCAGAGCCTTTTCAAATTCCTGTCTGGAAAAGTTCAGGGTTGTCAAAAGACCTTGTTTGTTCTAGGCAAGATGGGTCCCTGACTTCCCTGTCTTAGCACATTTACTATAAAAGGGCTTACAATTGTGAATCCTTCCTCTGTCCTTTTGAGATGTGCCTTCTGTGACTCAGGGATATTTTTCTCAAAGACCTGAAAGCTTTTATTTTGAAATGAAAGAAGGACCCTCTCTCTTCCACTCTCTATGAAAGGACAGAATCCTAACTACTGTAACTTACAGCAAAATTATACAGCTGACCTAATCTCATTTTTAAAACTTTTCGTCATTAATAAGTTTTTCTTTTTTTCTTCTATTTTTATTTGTTCTTTTTAGTCATACATGACAGTAGAATGTATTTTGACTTATCATACATACATGGAGTATAACTTCTCATTCTTGTGGTTGTACATGATTTGGAATTACATTGGTTGTGTATTCATTAATGGTTATTTTTAATAGTGCATTACAGTTATACATGATATTTTGATATAATTATACAAGCATGGAATATAATTTTCTTCATTACATTCCCCAGTATTTCCTCTTTCCCTTCCCTCCTTCTACCCCATTTCCTTTCCTCTACTCCAATGGTCTTCTTAAAATTTATTTGTAGTGTATTTAAAATGAATACTTTATAGATATATATAGGTGAAATTCATTGTGGTATATTTATATATGTACATATCATAATTTGTTTAATTTCATTGCACCCATTGTTCCTCTCTTTTACTGTCCTTCCCTCCTCCCCCTCAAACCTCTTCCTCTGTTCTACTGATCTATTTTCATGGGATCCTCCACATTTTTTCCTTACTTTTGTCCAGTTTCTGCACATAAGTGGAAACATTTGACCCTTGACTTTCTGAGTTTGGCTTATTTCCGTTAGTGTTATGTTATTCACTTATATCCATATATATCAAATGCTATAATTCCATTCTTTATGGCTGAGTAAAACTCCATTGTGTGTGTGTTGTGTGTGTGTATAAATATTGCACATTTTCTCTATCCATTCATCTGTTGATCGGCACCTGGGCTGGTTCCATATCTTCATTATTGTGAGTTGCACTGCTATAAACATTGATATGCCTGTAGCACTATAGTATGCTGATTTTAGTTCTTTTGGAACTAAAGAACTAAAGAACCAAGGAGTGGGATAACTGGGTCATGTAGTGGTTCCATTCCTAGTTTTATGAGGAATTTCCATACTGCTTTCCAAAGTAGTTTTACTAATATGCATTCCCATCAGCAATGTATGAATGTACTTTTATCCCCACATTGTCACCAGCATTCATTATTATGTATATTCCTTTTAATTGTCATTCTGATTGGAGTGAGATGTAATCTCAATGTAGTTTCGATTTGCATTTCCCTAATTGCTAAAGATGTTGAACATTATTTTTATATATTAGTCAGCCATTTATATTTCTTCTTTTAAGAAATGTCTGTTGAGTTCTTTTGCCCATTTATTAATTGGGAGTCTTTTTGTGTTAATTTTTGGAATTCTTTATATATTCTGGAGTTCTTTATATAGTTCTTTATATATTATCCTATGAAGAAGAAGCATATGGTAAAGATTTTCTTCCATTCTATAAGCTCTCTCATTACATTCTTGCTTACTTTGTTGTGAATAATTTTTTAAAAATTTAATGCCGTCCCACTTATTAATTCTTGGTTTTAGATCTTGTGCTTTAGGAGTCTTGCCAATATGTTGTAGTGTTGAGCCTATGTTTTCTTCCAGCAATTTCAGTGTTTCTCATCTAATTACTAGGTCTTTGATGCACTTTGAGTTGACTTTTATGCAGTGCAGGGTAAAAGATAGGTATTTATTTTTATTCTTCTCTCTCTCTATATATATATATGTCTAGTTTTCCCTCCACCATTTGTTAAAAAGGCTATCTTTTCTCCAATGTATGTTTTTGGAAACTTTGTTGACTATCACATCATTCTATCTATATGGATTTGCCTCCATGTCTTCTATCCTGTTCCACTGGGCTTCATGTCTGTTTTGGTGCCAGTGCCATACTGTTTTGGTTACCATAGCTCTGTAGTATAATTTGAGGTCCAGTATTGTGATGCCTCCAGCATTACTCTCCTTTCTCATGATTATTTTTACTCTTCTTGATCTTTTATCTTTTCATATAAATTTTGGGACTCATTTTTTCTAGATCTGTGAAGAATGTCATGGGTATTTTGATGGGGATTGCACTGAATCTGTATAATGCTTTTGGTATTATGAGAATTTGAATAATATTTATTCTGCCTATTTGAGAACTTGAGAGTGTTAGGTTGGTTTAAGGAGGCTAAGGAAAACAAAACACCAGGCAGCCCGGATACGTGAGAGCAATCAATCCAAAGGCAGCAGACAAGCAGTGGCTGACCACCATCAATCAGCCAAACCCCTGACCAACCCCAGGAGGACACGGGACTCCCCAAAACCTCACTTTCTTGTCCTAATCCCTGCTTCCTGCCCAAAGCTTCCCTTTCTTGTCCCAAGCTCTCCCCTTCCTATCCCAAACCCATAAAACTTTGAAACCTGCTGAGCCTGTGTGCCGTTCTCCCAGACCTGCTCTGTTGGACGGGGGAGTCTTGCCCGGGAGCGTATATCAATAAAGCCTTGCTCAGCGGTTTTAATTGGCCTCCTTTCGGTCATCATTATCTGACCTTACAGGGAGGTCTTTCCATCTTCTAGGGTCTTTTTCTATTTATTTCTTCAAAAAATTAGAGATAGAAAAGAGATATCACCACAGACACTTCTGATGATTCCAAAGAATCATCAAAAACTATTTTGAAAATTTATACTTCAAAAAACTGGAAAAATATAGAAGATATTGACAAATTTCTAGGCACACATGACCTAAACAAATTGAATGATGAGGATATAGAAAAACTGAACAGACCAATATTAAGCCATGAGATAGAAGCAGCAGTTAGAAACCTTCCAACAAAGAAAAGCCCAGGACCAGATGAATTCTCAACTGAGTTCTATCAAACTTTTAAAGAACTAATGCCAATCATTCTCAAATTATTCCATGAAATAGAAAGGGAGAAAACACTGCCAAATTCATTCCATGAAGCCAGTATCACTCTGATTACAAAATCTAGACAAAGACACATCAAGGAAAGAAAGCTTTGGGCCAGTATCTGTGATTAAAATAGATGCAAAAATCCTTAATAAAATATTTGCAAATTGAACTCAAGAACACATTAAGAAGATAGTGAGGGGCTGGAGTTGTGGCTCAGTGGTAGAGCACTTGCCTGGCATGTGTGAGGTCCAGGGTTCGATCCTCAGCACTTCATATAAACAAACAAACAAACAAACAAGAGATCCATTGACAACTAAAAAAAATTGAAAGAAAAAAGAAGATAGTGAACCATGATCAAGTGGATTTCATCCCAAGGAGGCAA
>PVHX01028785.1:0-17695 GCA_004024805.1 Geosciurus inauris
TGATTATCCTCACAGCCATGGCCTATGACCGCTATGTGGCCATTTGCAAGCCCTTGCACTACTCTTCCATCATGAACTGGAGGCTCTGTGGCATTCTGGTGGGGGTGTCCTGGACAGGGGGCTTCTTGCATTCCATCATACAGATTCTCTTTACCTTCAATCTGCCCTTCTGTGGGCCTAATGTCATTGATCATTTCATATGTGACCTGTACCCATTGCTGAAGCTGGCCTGCACTGACACTCACATCCTAGACCTTCTGGTGATTGCTAACAGTGGTTTAATCTTCATCATCAACTTCTCCTTGTTACTTGTCTCCTATGGTGTCATCTTGTTCTCCCTGAGAACACACAGTGCTGAAGGGCGGAGGAAAGCTCTGTCCACCTGTGGATCTCACATTACTGTTGTGGTTTTGTTATTTGTGCCATGCATATTTATATACGCACGGCCACCATCTGCCTTTTCTTTTGATAAAGAAGTAGAAATGTTTTACACCATCCTGACTCCCTTGCTCAATCCTTTGGTTTATACTTTGAGGAACAAGGAAATGAAAAATGCCATGAGGAAATTGTGGAAGAGATTGTTGGCCGTTTCACATAAAAAATAATGTATCACAGTATAAAATATCATGTAGTGTGTAAAATTTAGCATTTATTTTGACAAACACTTTCTGCCATGTGCCTTATATCAAATGATATTACATAATTCTAAGGGGAAATTACACTATGTGGGGTAGTTAAAACTCACGTTTTAATTGAAGATCACACTTTCATTCAGAGTTGCCATTCAATATTTTCCTAAGTAAATTAAAGATAATTCAATTTTATGCTTTCTTACATTTATTAATATTGGACAGGAGGGATTTAACTTGTAACAATGATTTCCATTCATAAACTATGGAAAAAATATTGGAATTTAGGAACATTTCAAGTGAAAAGAACATTCTCTCTGATGCAGAAATGAGCGATTCTGATGTAAAACATCAGGAGTCAGGAACATCAGAGAGAAGAGCTTTCAAGTCATCTGCATCATTTCACTTCATTTTAAAGGTGGGTTCACTACCATCGGCTAGAGTTTGAGTCACTTCTTGAATTTGAGAGAGAGAATGTCTTCCAATCTTGCATATGAGGGTGGTGCCCCTCTGTTAGGTGACCACCTTATGTGAATGAGTACAGGAGAGTATGTCAGGCATTTCCACAGATGAATCAGCAATGAGGGTCTCTTACTCTAATACCATCAAAGGCAGCTCCTGAGAGAGGGCACTACCAGTAACTCCAGGTCAAACCTATAGATGTAGTGAGCAAACTTTCCCTATACCCCCACAGAGGGAATAGAACCCAGAGGAAACAGATGGAAAAGTAGATTTTCTAAAGAGTATTAATTACAGTTTACTTGGGGATTTTAATTTTCTTGGTGATTTTAATTTTTGTGTACCTAAGTGCAAATAATTCATTTGAGTAATTATCAATAAAGAGATAATTCAAATTTATAAGTATATTTAGTGTCATTTCCATGATTTGGTGTTCTCAGGTTGTCAAGTGTCATGGGGGTAAATTTATTTAGAGTTAAATATTTGATTTTTCTCTAGCCAGTCAACACTGAATAATATGCCAATTGAACTTTATGCACAAAAATAGTGAATCACCTTTTGTTCCTCTCCTTAATCTTACATGCCACCCCCAAAGGAAAAGTGTATATCCATTTTCTTTCTCATAATAGACATTCAGAAGATACATATGATTTCATTGATCACACATGAAAAAGTTCTTGAAATATTACATTGTGAGTCTAAAACCTCAGCAGGACAATGTGGGTGTCCTGCAGCAGACCAGGAGTGTGACAAGACTCAGACATGTGTGTGGTTCCCTTTTTTCACATCTGCTTGTCCTCAAAGCAGGGACGCTTCTTTATGTCCTCTTCCTTCCAAGGTCCTTATATTTAAGTTCTTTTTTTCCTAAGATCTAGCTCAAGAAGTATGGATCTGTTATATTGGCTCCATTGCTTTAGGTATCTATGAAGCTAAGATTTGAAATGAAGTTACAAAGTATAAGAACATTCTGGCCAGATGGCACTGACCAACACCAATTCATATCTGATCCATCATACCATCAAATTCAGACATTTTAAAAATGATTTTAATGCCCAACATTTATTTCACTGTGGACTCCATAGTCACACATGAGGAGGAAATCCACTAACATTCAGTAGAGAAGTAAACAGGCATGAAAAGCATCTGTGCCACATTTGTCATTCCTACTGGTTTGATGAACAAAATAATTCAAAATACTCCCCCAAATGACTGTTGCTTTAGCTTTCCATTTTCTTTTCTACGCAGATTAGCTTAGGCATGATGAAGCTCATTCCAATGTTTTCAGCATTTTTGCAATCTAACTGTTGTACTAATACTAAGTTCACCTGTTATAGTTTCTGTACTTATTCAAAGAGTTTACAGAAACACATTAGTAGAAAATGTGTCTGGCTATCTGAAAGAAGAAAATACAGAACAAGATCCTACTTTTAAAAATTATTCAGAAATGATATTTTGTGAAATCATAAGTCAAATATGTCCTTGACTTCATTCACCATTTTGCAATTTTTCTCCTTTCCAAACTGCTCTGTTGCTACCGTGGATCATTGTTCAGTCTTGTACTATGGGTTTTAACCTGTCTGACTCCCTGATTCTCTTTCTTCTCTGCTTCTTTGTAAAAATGTCATTATTTTCACTTTGGTTCTGACTCCTCCAATTATGCTCTAATCATTTACATATTTTCCTTACCGTTATTTATCAAATAGACATATAACATAGTGACTCTCTCTGAGCCATCCTAAAGACTGCATTCATGTTATTAGTCAAGCAATTTTGTGAACATGTTAGAAGTTTCCTCAGTAAATTGTCTATGGTTTCTTGAATTTATGTTGCCTCTAACTGGATGGTTGTAGTGTGATGCTTTGCATGACATGTGGGGTGGTGTTTTAAAGAGTAATTTTATGAAATTTGAAATCTCAGGTTCTCACCATGGATCTCTGCTCCTTACAAAATTCTATCATCCAATTAAGTCTGAGCTGGGTAGAGCAGTTATAATATATTATGACATCTTTTAAATAAAAGATGTTGAAGCAAAAATGTGAAAAGGTTATACTTAGAAATTCTGTGATTCCCTTCAACACACACAAGCACACATGCTCACCCATTTTATTAGAGGAAGATATTAGTGAGTAACTTGTTTGCTTGGTGCAATCCGGAAGGCTTTTCTGAGGTGATGGTATTTTAAACTGGTACTGTGTCCACAGTAGAAATGGACATTGTGCGGGCAGGGTGGCAGAGGCAAGCTTGATGGTGAGATATAGAGTGATCAGGGAGTGTATTCAAGAGGGACAGCAGTTGGTAGACTGGAACATGGATGAGCTCAAGCCCAGCAGGGCAAGTAGACAGGCAGATGGTGGTGCAGGCAGCTTTGAAAGTCATGGTGAGCACCTCCACCTGTGCATCTGAAAACTGTAGTGACTCTTTTATTATGCTCATTAATCATTTTTAACTGCCCACTTTTACTTTCCAAGCTATAGAGAAGAAGTAGAAAGCTAGGAGTGGTTGGAAGAAGTGAAGAGAATTAGTAGTACCTGAAATTTCTCCTTCTTTAAAGAAATAAAATAAACATCTCAATAAAAGCCTGTGAGAATCTACTTGAAGGATTGTAGGATTGAAAATCATCAAACTAGGACTTATGAAATCTCACCCTGAATATTTGGTCTGTAAGTTTCAATGATTTTCACTATGAAAAACAAGTGTATCTCACCCAAAGTGAGAGAGATTTGTCTGCCATTAAATTGTATGCAACATTTTATAGAGAATTTATGAGTAACAAATACCGCACAAAACCTGTTTTCTATGTTTGATAACATAAAATGATTCTCTTAAAGCTGAGGAAAGGTGATAGTGCATTTATACCCACAGATTACACTTGAGAGTAAGCTCATCTGAGTCTTCAGTGAGAAACAACTGGCAAGTGCAAAGCCACTGATCAGTGGTACTTTGGAAGCCCTTCACGTCAACCGTTATTTTATGAGGACAACATGAGTCAGTTTATGTGTTTTGTAGGGAGTTACTAAATGCAGGGAGCAGATGTGGCTGTCTGGCATCTGACAAGGGGTAGGCTTTTTATTATGGATGATCGCCAAGTCCAATTGTAGGTAACGAGTTTAAAAAATAGATGAAATTCAATTAAATAATTCTGAGTGACTTTTCTTATTTGGTGGTGACTTAATCTTGAAAAGCTGATCATGTTTTTATGCCTCCAAAATGTATACATGCTTAAGGAACAGGTATCCAGATTTTATAACCTTGCTTTTGTGGCCTCCTGCTAAGAGGATAACTTATTCCAGGTTTTGCTATTATTTTCTTTGTATGACTATAACATTGGAATCTGGATAACTGAAAATTTCACATACTTTTTGCCCCAAAAAGTGTTTTCCTTCTTATTTCCAGTAACGCTATGTTTTATTTTTCTCTTTGGAATTTCATATCTGTACATGCCAGTATATTCCATGACCAAAAAACAAATTTTATTTTTATTTTATATTCATATCAATCTTCAAGATGCCATATACTTTAAGTTTATTTTATTTTTTATAATTAATAAAGTTATTTGGATCAATCATTTGTAACTTTGGGTCACTGTGAAAAAACCAGGATGATCTATGGCACCAAAACAACTTATGTCACTCAGCAAAGGAGGTGAATGATGGATGGCTTATCACAGAACTCTGTTTTTATATTTAGTAGATGCACAAACATTTGGCCTAAATCCTGCAGGAGATGGTATATTTTGCGCCCAACTACCCAGTGCTCTATTCCAGAGTGTGATGGGAAATAAAAGCATATTCAGATAGAACCCAAAAGCAGTAAGAAAGAAAAACAGACAACAAAACCTTTACTTGCTTGGGACGAAAGTTTTGCAGATACGTGAGCAAGTGGAAAACCACACAAAATTGTGTCTTAGCACATCATGCTGATGGAAGATTTCTCCCTGGGGGGAACCACACAGTAATTCTACAAGCTCATGACTTATGAAGCAAGAGTCCTTAAAGTTCAGATGGAAATCCAGGAGGAAATTTTTACTTCTCTCTTTTTCTCTTTTACTTTGTTTATGAGACTGCTCTGAGAACAGTGGAGACATTCTGTACCTTGGCTGTCACAGAGGCTCTTCATCTTTCTTAGGTGTAAAGACTTGGATATAGGTATCAGATTTTGCAGCCCACTGAGCAAGTGTCTCCATAGAGATGGCCAACACTAGAATTTTAAAATAACTGACACATGGTGAGACTTATGGTTTGGATTTTCATGGAAGATTTCAAAATGTGATGCAGTGCTTTCAATTGTGGTTGATGTAGTAGTATTTAGTTCAGGGCACAGGATGAATCTGTCAGGAACTGTGCACTTGGTATAACTGAATGAGCTTTAGAACCTCAAGTCATGTTGAATGAGGATTATAAGTTTAGCAAGGTCAAGGGATGTGGAAGTCAATAAAATAATGCATGTGGAGGGCACAATACATAGTTGACACAGAATAAGTGTTCAGTGAGCTGCAGATCTTACAGTACATCTTTTTTTGGTGGGAGAGATTTGATGCAATGATAACACCATGTATAATGAAATAAGACCCATTTTCATATAAATCCATATAAATCCAAACACTTAGAAACACATGAAATGCATATTTTTGAATTTGTGTAGTGGGGGAGAATTTCTGTTTCATTGTGTGCACTACAAATGGATATGGGAAATTTCTCCAGATGTATAGATCTTTATTCATACTTCTTAATTAATATTTTCATTATCTATCTTAATGGACACATGACAATTTGACATATTTATGGGAACAGTTTGATAAGATCAAGGTAATTGGCATTACCTGTCACCTCAAATGTATATTATATCTTTGACTTGGGAAAATACAAAATCATCTCTACTAGCTTTTTAGAAATATACAATTAATTGATTTCAACCCTGATTATCCTAAAATAGGAACTATGCTACCCATCCTAGGGTATCACTGCACCAATTAACCATCCTCTATCCTCCCAACCCACTTTTCCCATACTCTAGGAACCACGATTCTACTGTGAACCCAGTGGAAATGATTATTTTAAAGTGTGTGAACAAATAAGTATTAATTTACACACATATATATTTGTTATGTAAACATTTAAAATTGTTTCTGCTTACTCTAAATGGGAGTCATAAAAATCAGTTTATTTTTTATTCTCACAGGAACACATTATATTTGTATTAGTCTTTTTCAATACATATACATGAAGAAAATTTTATATGGACACACATACATGCTATTTCAATGATTCATTTTGATTTCACATACAGGTGAAGACACCTTATTCTTTGAAACTCTATCTTTCTGTGGACTGTGATATCAAGATTTGAAGTAATTATCTGGATGCTTTGTAGGGAAGCTTTCTGTAGAAGGTAGCTGGATTCTTCAAGTAAGCACATAATAACTATAATTGGTAAGGGCCTGTCATCTTAAGCAACATTTCAACACTTTCAAATTTGACCCTCATAATAACCCTGGGAGATGAGCAGTTAAGCTATCACTGAACATCTCGGCTTGCCAAGGGCATCTCATCAATTTGCAAACTTTATCTTGAGTTATACTTGATCACAGCAGGTCATGTTGTAGCAAAATTGGCAGATGATTAACTAAGCCTCTAGACTATGGCTGACAGCTAACTTGTTCTCTTACCCATGCATGCAGTTGTTGCTGATCTGCATATGTAGGGTATTGGCCTTACATTCTCATTCTCATCATTTGTTGGGTTTCCTTCATCAAGGGGCCTCATTAAAACATGAACAAAGAATCAGAGGCTTCAGGTTTCACAAGTAGACAGAAATTCTAAAAAGATCAGCCTGCATTGAAGTCTGTGCTAGAAATGACATCCCATCTTTTTCTTGTCAATCCAGGGAAAATGACTTGGGTGTGGAGACAGGTGCTGTGAGTGACATCCCATGTCAATCATCTGTTGTTTGCTGGAACTTAAGGTCTTTAAGCTTGAGTTCCCATTACTAAAATTGAGATAATGACACTTAAAGCACACTGGATCTTAAACAGTGAGCGCTGAGCCATGGCTGGCCTTGAATACATCACTCAGATATCATGGTAACCCTCAGGAGTGGGAATCATTTTTTGCATGAGCTTCTTATTTGTACACGATGAAGTATTGAAACTCAATACAATCTATGCTTGTTTCATAGTTATTATAGACTGGATACTTTCCCATGAATCTTCCTCTTTAATAAAAGAATGAATTAATTCATGTAAAGCCAATTCATCTCAGATTTTTAAATAAATATTGAAGGAATAGTCATCATTTTCAGTACTTCATAAAGTGTATTTTTTTCTATTTCTTTTTATAGATAAGACTGTCTCCAGTAACAATCGGCATGCTGCTCTCCACTGCCTCATGCCCATTGTAGGCATGGTTAAGGAACCACAGTTCTTCTGTACTTTCAGAATGATTCTCAATCATTTACCCTGGAAATCACTGTTAATTCATCAATGTCACCAGAAATAAAAACTATTCTTTAACATAAGTCCATGTTTTCTTTTTCCCCTATTGAAACTCTGGCATTTTGAAGTATTCTATAATTCATTCCTACCACAATTTTATCTGAACTCTGATAACTACCTTCAACAAATTTCATGTTTTTTTCCTCAGTGATAATGTCTTAGCACATAGCACTCATAATAATAATAAAAGATTCATGAGGAGTGTAGCGTGTGGGCATAGTCATCTAATTTCAGAAGCCCAAGAAGCT
Organism: Geosciurus inauris; assembly: GCA_004024805.1. Lineage (NCBI taxonomy): Eukaryota > Metazoa > Chordata > Mammalia > Rodentia > Sciuridae > Geosciurus > Geosciurus inauris. The sequence goes on from PVHX01028785.1 coordinate 7,827, forward strand.
CAGGCAAGTGGATTACAAATTTGACCTCAGCAATTTAGCAAGGCTCTAAGCAACTTAGTGAGATTCTGTCTCAAAATAAAGAATGAAAAAGGGCTAGGAGTGTGTCTTAGTGTTTAATTAAGCACCACAGGCTTTCATTCCCGGTACCAAAAATAAAAACAAAACAAAACTGTCATAAGTATGTATCAGCTTCTTCGTGTGACTTTTATAAACTAGTCTGATGCTTTTTTTATTGTACTTGCAGACTTACATCATCAGTTTCACTCTGATTATTTCATTAGATATCATGAAAAACCAAAGCTTCATAACTGAATTTGTCCTCCTGGGGCTTTCACAGAATCCTACTGTTCAGAAAATAGTATTTGTTGTGTTTTTGTCAGTCTACATTGTGACTATTGGGAGCAACATGCTGATTGTAGCCCCATACTGCCATGTACTTCTTCTTGGCATTCCTGTCCTTCCTGGATGCATCCTTCTCCTCTGTCATCACACCAAAGATGGTCGTGGACTTCCTGTATGAGAGAAAAACCATCTCCTGTAAAGGATGCATGATTCAACTTTTTGCTGTGCATTTCTTTGCTGGGGCAGAGGTAATTGTCCTCACAACCATGTCCTATGACCGCTATGTGGCCATTTGCAAGACCTTGCACTACTCTTCCATCATGAACTGGAGGCTCTGTGGCATTCTGGTGGGGGTGTCCTGGGCAGGGGGCTTCTTGCATTCCATCATACAGATTCTCTTTATTTTCCAGTTGCCCTTCTGTGGGCCTAATGTCATTGATCATTTCACGTGTGACCTGTACCCATTGCTGAAGCTGGCCTGCACTGACACTCACATCCTAGACCTTCTGGTGTTTGCCAACAGTGGGTTGATCTGCATCATCAACTTCTCCTTGTTGCTTGTCTCCTATGGTGTCATCTTTTTCACCCTAAGAACATACAGTGCTGAAGGGCAGAGGAAAGCTCTGTCCACCTGTGGATCCCACATTACTGTGGTGGTTTTGTTATTTGTCCCAGGCATATATACATATGCACGGCCTTCCTCTTCCTTTCCCTTTGACAAAGAAATAGAAATAGTTTACACCATCCTGACTCCCTTGCTCAATCCTTTGGTTTATACTTTGAGGAATAAGGAAGTGAAAAATGCCATGAGGAAATGGTTTAAAACTGTTGGTGGTTTTGTGTAAAAAACAATATATTAGGGGCTGGGATTGTAGCTCAGCGGTGGAGCGCTTGCCTTGCATGCGTGAGGCCCTGGGTTCGATCCTCAGCACCACGTACAAAGCAGTAAAATAAAGACATTGTATCCATCTACAACTAAAAAAATATTTAAAAAAAAACCAAAAAAAACCCCAATATATTACAGTTCAAAAAATATAGAGTGTAAAAAACTTAGTGTTTATTTAGACAAGCACTAAAATCCTTTCTGGCATGTCCCTTATATGAAAAAAATTACATAATACTAAGGATAAATTATACTGTATGGGGGAGTTAAAACTTATGTTTTCATGAAATTGGAGGTTTTCCTAGAGTTGCCTACTGGATACTCTCATATGTAAATTAAAAATAGTTCAATTTTATAATTTCTTACATCTATTAAAATTGGAAGGGACTTAAATTATGAGAATTATTTCCATTCATATGCTTTGAAAGAAAAAAAGAACTTTATTGAAAAAAATACTATAAATTAGGAATATTTCAAGTAAAATGAATATTCTGATGCTGAAATCAGTAATTCTGATGTAACACATGAGGACTTAAAAAATTAGAGAGAAAAGTTTTAAAGGCAACTGCCCCATTTCACCTCATCTTAATGGTGGGTCCAATACAATCTGCTAGAATTGAGTCACTTTTTGAATTTGAGAGATAGAATCTGATTGGTTTAATCCTGCCTATATGGGTGGTCCTCGGGTCAGGTGGACACCTCATACCAATCAGCTATGGCAGAGAAGGTGGAACGATTCCACAGGGGAGTCAGTAATGAGGATCTTTTATTCTATTACGATCAAAAGCAACTCCCAAGACACCATACTACTAGCTATACCAGTTCAAAGCTAAAGATATAGTGAGCTCACTTTCCCCATTCCCCTACAGAGGGAATAGAACCCAGAAGAATCAGATGTAAAGTAGATTTTTCAAAACACAGTTAATTACAGTTTACTTGGTGATTTTCATTCTCCTCATTTTGTATACTTGAGTGCAAATAATTCATTTGAGCAATTATCAATAAAGAGATCATTTGAATTTATAAATAAATATAGTTGGTGTCCTTATTATGCTTTGTTAGTCTCAAATTGTCAACTATCATGGTCAGTACACTTATTGAGAATCAAATACACTAATAACATGACAGTTGAGTATTCTTGCCAAAAATAGTAAATCATCTCCTTTTTCTTTCTTTAAACTTATAGGACACCCCTACAGTAGAAGAGTATATGATATTACTTTTTTCCTCATAATAGACATGCAAAAAAATACATGTAATTTCATTGATCATCCATGAATAAAAGATTAAATTGTGAGTCTACAATGTTCACCTGGACAATATGGGTGCCCTGCAGCAGACTAAGAGTGTGACAAGGATCAGACATGCGACTGTCCTTCTCCTTTGCCTTTCTCTTTCTTCACATATGCCTGCTTCCTCTTTCTGTCCTCAAAGCAGGGGTAGCTTCTTCATGTCCTCTGCCTTCCAAGATCCTCATATTTAGTTCATTTATGCCTAAGAACTAGCTCAAGCAGTATGGATCTTCTAGAATAGCTCCAGTGCTTTATGAATATGTGAGGTCAAGATTTGAAATGTAGCTATTGGGTAAAACACTATTCTGCCCAGATTGCACTAACCAACACTAATTCGCGTCTGCTCCATCATATGCTCAAATTCAAACTTGTTTTTACTGTTTTAATGCCCAACATTTCATTGTGGACTCTAGTCCTATACAAGGAGAAAATCTACTAATATTCAGCAGGGGTAAACAAATACTGAAAGGCATCTACCCAACATTTTTCATACCCACTAGTTTAATGAGCAACAATAATTCAAAATTCTTCCAAAAACGATAGTTGCTTTGGCTTTCCATTTTGTTTTCTTTGTTGATTAGTTTAGGCATAGTGAAGCTCATTCCAATGTTTTGTTTTTAGGCCATCTGTTATGCTCATTATAATTTAACCTGTTATGGTTTCTGTAATTATTCAAAGAGTTTTCAGCAACACATTATGTTAACGTAAAAAGTATGAATTTAGAAAGATGTCTCTGGATAGCGGAAAGAAGACAATACATGTAGAACAAGATCCTAATTTTTCTTAATTTGTTCTAATTAGCTATACATGACAGTATAATGCACCTTGACACATCATACATAAATGGAATATAATTTCTCATTCTTCTGGCTTTATATGATATAGAAACACACCAGTCGAGTATATATGCACATAAGGTATTAATGCTTAATACAGTCTACTATCCTTCCTTCCAAGATCTTAACTTTAAAAATTATTCGGAAAAGATATTTGGTGAAATCATAAGTCACATATGTTCTTGACTTTGTCCAATGTCTTGCGATGGTTTTCCCTCTTACACTCCTCTGTGGCTACCATGCATCATTGCTCACTCTTGGCACTGTAGATGGTACCCTGATTCCCTTACTCTCTTTCTTCTCTAGCTCTTTGTAAAAATGTCATTATTTTCCCTTTGGCTCTGACTCTTCCCCTTACCCTATAATCATTTAAATATTTTCCTCACTATTATTTTTTAAATATGAATATAAACTTTAAATTCTCATTGAGCCATTCTGAAGATTGCATCCATTAGTGTAATCAGAATATATGAACTGACTATTGTTTTTTCTCTTCTCTGCTTATGATTTCTTGGATTTATATTGGCTCCACCTGGATAGCTGGAGTGTGAGGCTTTGTGTGGCATGTGGGGTGGTATATTAGAGAGTCATTTCATGGATTTTGAAAACTCAAGCTCCCATCCTGAATCTCTGATGCTCCCTGCAAAACTATATCCTTCAGTTTAGCCTGAGCTGTGTACAGCGGTTTTAAGGTATCATAAAATATTTGAAATAAAAATTTGAAGTAAAAATGAGAGCATGACACTTTAGAAATTATATAATTCAATAAATATGCACACATTTTAGCAATGTGTGTACTTGTCATTAGCAAATACATTACTTGCCTGATGAACTCTGGGAGGGCTTTTCTGAGGAGGTATTTAAACTGGTGCTATGTCCATAGTAGAAAAGGACAGCAGAGGTGAGAGCAGAGGAAAGTTGATGGTGTGAAACATGGAATGATCAGGAAATGTACCCAGGAGGGACAAGAGCTCATGGCACATGCATGAGCTCAAGCCTAGGAGGACTAAATGGAAAAGCAGATGGTGGCACAGGGAACTCTGAAAGTCAGGGTAAGCATCTCAACTGGTGCATCTGAGAACTGTAGTCACTGTTTCATTATGTTTATGAATCATCATATGGAAGGGGTACCTGGAATTGTACTCAGGGACACTCGACCACTGAGCCACATCTCCAGCCCTATTTTGTGTTTGATGTAGAGACAGGGTCTCACTGAGTTGCTTAGTGCCTTGCTGTTGCTGAGGCTGGCTTTGAACTCGCGATTCTCCTGTCTCAGCCTCCCAAGGTGCTGGGATTACGGGCGTGCGCCACCACGCCTAGTTTGAAACACTTTTGTGCTGTATTATTGGTAAGTGAATAATTGAAATGAACATTTTTGAAAAATAAAATTGCATCTGGGAAATCCAGTTCTAATAATCATAATGATTATAATTACTCCATTTGCACACAGTGCACAGCCACGTCTTCAATGTTTTGCACACACTGAATTTATCTAGCTTTCCTAGCATCCCTTAAAGGTAGTTTTTAGATTCATTTATGTTCTGCAGGTGAAGATCAAGAGACTGGTTGAATGACAGATCCCTGGTGGGCAGTGAGATGTGGTTTGACAGGAGGCAGTGTGACTTCAGATTATGCTGATCACTAAGATAACACAATTCTCAATCTGATTTTGTTTGCATGTATGATCATCTTTGGGAACATGATTATCTAAGTTAATATTTGCATAGTTTTAAATTATCTGACCACTCTCTCTTCCTGTTGGTTGCAGTGTGTGTCTCTCTTCCTGTTGGTTGCAGTGTGTGTCTCTCTTCCTGTTGGTTGCAGTGCTGTGGACACAGTCAACATATCACATTATGGCATGTGGTGGCTAAAGCCTGAAAGTCTAAGGAATATTATGCTCAGAATGTGTAGTTCTATCCTTGTACTAAGGAATTGTAAATGCTCCATTTGACATGAACAAGGAAAGAGTTGTTCACGTTTTCGTGTATATTCTGGTCATTTAATTTGTGTCTGTGATCATTCTCAAGAAAGTATATGTAAGAGAGTTCCTGGATGACAGTAATCTTGGGCAGCCCAATAAATGATGGGATGTCTTGAGTCCTATGCAAAATGGAGTTTAAGAATGGTAGTAAAGGAACTTTAGAGGCATTATTTCAACATAAATAGGTTTTCAGAGAAAAAGAAGAGATGATTCCTGGATGTGATGCAGACATGCTGGCTCAGGAGGAGCTGTCTCCATGTGCTCTGATTCATGCTCCTCTTTGCTCACTGATCTCAATCTTCATCCATAAATCACAACATCTGACACTGTTTCAAGAATTTTAAAAACACACTCTTTAGTCATACTGTTTATTATTTTTTATATCCTGCTGATTATATAGAATATTCCTGCAAGAACATTTGACTGGCTCTGCACATCACAGGAGAGGCCTTGATTTTACCAATAATCCTTTTCTGATAAATTGATAGCTACTCACTCATTGCCCTCACAATGACAAAAGCATCTTTTCATAGAAATTAATTAGACTGTTCTAAAATAAGTGTGGATGTGTGCCTGTGGTTGAAAAGTGGCCTTAGTACTTAAAAAAACAATTGTCCAGAGAAATGGAGGACTGAGTCTGCTCAATCTCAGAACATGCTTACAGAATTGCTTACATTTTGCTGCAAAGTAAGTAATAAAGAATTTTAAGAAAAGAAGAAATTGTCCAAAAATTAAATGATTTCTCTCTGGAAACCTTTTTTAATTTTTAAATTTAATGTTGAAGATGGAATTAAAAAATGATAACTAAATAGAAGGAAGACCAGTAGGATAGAGGAAGGGATCAGGGGGAAGGAAAAGGGGAGAGTAAAGGAAAGTACTGGAGATTAAAAATGAGCAAAATAGATTGTATGCATTTGTGATTACATCCGAATGAACTCCTCTATTATATATAACTACAGTGCACTAAGAAAAACATAAATAAGGGAAAAGAATGACAAAATGATCTAACTAATAAAATATAATGCCCATGAATATAAAATGTGTAGGAAAGAATGGAATATTGGATAAATTGTGGAAGGGCAGATTGCTACACCACACCTTCTTTAATTCACATTTCTCTTGACTGTGGCTTCTTTTGTCTCTCTTTTCTGAGTCAAACTAAAAAAAATCACCTTATTTTTCACAACTGCGTAAATAATATTTATCATATCATCCAGCTGCACCGTTCTTTGTGATCTTATTTCCATGTTATCCAACTCTATCATTATAACAGAAATAAATAATGAAAGATTAAGCAAAGCAGGACAAAGACTAAAGTGAAAATTGCATTATAGTTTTAAGTCAAGATGTGTTGGTAGCATCTCATTACTGACAGGCGTTTTTGAAATATCACCCTGACCAGGAGTGAGATCCATGTCAGGGAATTCATCTGTGTCAGTACTTACAGGTAGAATTCCAATTAAAAGACAATGACACTTGTTTCTTAATTGTATGAACTATTGACAATGGTGCTTCTGAGTCCTAACTTTTTTTTTTCATAAATCACTTTAATTCTACATTTTTTTTTCCTTTGGAGAGGAACAGAAATAAAAATAGTTAGGACACCATGTTTAAAGACTGTATAAAGTAGAAAATGATTTGTTGTAGGTCCTCCTAAAGGAGCCCAAGAAGCTGCTTCTGAGTTTTCCCTCAAGCATTATCTCCATGCTGTATTCACACAGATCTGCCATATTACCTTTCAGATTAAAAGAGAAAAAATTATTTCTTTAATCTCCAGAAATCATATTTTTAGTTTTAAATTTGTGGATTCTTTAGATCCACTTTTAAGAAAAATAATTCAATTAATAAATACCCTCTATATGCTACTACGTAAAATTTTTTCTCTCATATGCACTCTTTGCTACCTCAGTCCACAAAGAGTATGCATTTTCTTCATGGAGTGAAGAAAGAATTTCTTTTCACAGAACTCAGCTCTTATATTTAGTTATATAAGAGTACTTTGCCCGAATAGTGCGAAGAGGTAACTATATCCCATCCTCTTATACTCTGTATTCCTGAATAAGATAGGGAATGAAAACATCTTTCATTAACACAAGAGAAGGTTAAAAGAAAAAAGAAGGAAAAAACCCTATTATACAGGGACATAAAAGTTTTACAATGCTTGAGCGAGTGAAAAGCCACACAGAATTGCTTTGTAAATTAGGCTAATAGAAAAACTCTAAGCCCTGGGGAGACTGAGAAACAGTTCCAAAGGTTCATGGTCTCTCAGGGAACCTCTTTAAATTCTAGTCAGATGCCAAGGCAGAAACTTTACTTCATTTTTCTTTTTTCCTAAGACCTTGTTGAAGGCAGCACTTGAGCAGCAGTGGGAACATTCTCCACCTTGACAGGCAGAGATGCTCGTCCTCTCTTAGGTGTAGAATGAAGAGTTGGATACAAGAACATCATGCTTTGGCCATTACCACAATGTTTAAGGAACTGAAAGATGGTGAGATTTCTAATTCATACTCCTAAATTTTTAAAAAGAATTTTCAATGGAGATGTTGCTTCAAGGTGAAGGTGCTGTGGTCAGGTTCTCATGGCTAATGCCATGCCTGTCCTTTTGCTCAATAACTGTGTACACTTGAGTTAGCTGGATAACCTTTCTGGCCCCTAGATTCCTCACCTGTGGTGGGGATTGTACCAACATGAACGGACGTGGCAGAGGATGAAACAATGCAGGTGGAGCTGAGGGGACAGCACTTGACATCTGAAAGTACCCAATAGACAGCAGTGGTTACAGAATTCAAATCTTTCTCCTATTTTTCCTCCCTTCCTTCCTTTGCGTTAGGAACTCCTATTCCTTCATGTCTGATGAAATCCATACTCAGCTTTTTAATCTTTGAAAAAAATTGAATAACTTAGGAATTCAAGTGAATATTTTTCTACCACTTCTCCAATTACATCTTATTTGTTCCTTCTAAATACATCCTCAAGTATCCTCTAAAAATACCCCCATCCTAATGCTTTAGAATATAAGGTGAATATTATGAATCTGTATCAAATTACACTAGTAGGAGCATGGTAAATTTAAGTACTACTGTGCCAATCATGGAAACTGATAAAGAATATAAAATTTACTTTTGCTACAACCACAAACTAACAAATGTCACAGGGAAGGACATTTAAAGATAAGAAAAATGGACTCATAATACAGAATGGAAGCTTCTGATTTAACTGTCTCTGTGATTTGCTAAGTGTGCTTGATGTCATAGATTTCATCAGGCTTCTGCTGTAGAACTCTTCAGTAAAATCCAAGTGGCTGATGTACAGAACTGCTTCAGGGCTAGTTGTCATAGCTTGGTCTCACCATTGCAATTACCTAAATCACTAAGACAACAGAAAAGAAGGAGGTTCAGGCATCTTTTAAGAAGTAAGCCAGCCAGGAGAAAGTATATTTTTTCACCCACATTTAAGAAACAGCAAGAGTGTAAATGGTGATTTCTAGGGAAATGAGCACAGCTGCACGGAGGAGAAAGGAAAAGACTAGCAATCTGAAAAGAATGTATATCTTAGATAGCCAAAAAAGGGAATAAGCTTAATTAGAAAAGACTTGCTTAATTAGACAGGACAAGAAAGAAATCTTTCATAGGTGAAGAATAGTCCTAGATCAAATATATGGTTAATTTAAGGAATGAAACAAATAAGATTTTATTTTATTTTTAAATTTGAACAATAATCATTTAAATAAAATGTACAAAAATATGACTGATCTGTACATACATGTGCATGTAAAATATCTAAAATTTATTGCTTGAAGTACAGTTACAAAACACTGCTTGTAATGACAGATTTATTGCTGATTCATCTTACAGTTTTGAAAGGTATGTATGTATGTATATATAAATAATAAAATTTAAAACAGAAATTCTATTATTTGCAGAGCAATTGAGACTAGCATTAGTTTTGTTACTAAAACTATTAGGAATGAAAGAGCGGGTAGTACAAATAGTGAGGCACAAAGAGAACAACTTTCCAAGGTCACTGCCCAAGGAGGTGACTGGTAGCCACAAGTCATAATATGAGAGACCCCTGAGCAATCTCAGGAACAGTGTCAGCATATTCAAGAGTATGCGCTCAATGAAGGAGACACCAAGGAACGCTCTAGGAGAAATATGCACAGTGTAACCTGCTACCTACATCAGAATATAGACTTAAAATTGATGTTGAAGAATATATGGAGGTTAGAGAGGGTTGGGTCCATGTTGTGGTCACATATGGAAAGTTTTCAATAGTTTAAAATTTTAATATAAGATGCTGGGCTATGTTAGTCTGTTAATTCCACCTTTGCAAATAAATTAACCATAAACCTCACATTGTATTTCTGAACTTTCAGGAGAATTAATGTTGTAGGTTTTAAACTTAATGTTTAACTCTAAATATTCCTATAATAGTAACAAAACAAATTTTTCAAATAAAAAGTCTGTCATTGTTATATGGTCCCTTCTAAATTAGAAAATTATATTTAGAATGTTTATAAATGGTCAGTGTCTTCT
>PVHX01028786.1:0-17674 GCA_004024805.1 Geosciurus inauris
TGGTACTGGGGATTGAACTCAGGGGCACTCGACCACTGAGCCACATCCCCAGCCCTATTTTGTGTTTTATGTAGAGACAGGGTCTCACTGAGTTGCTTAGCACCTCGCCATTGGTGAGGCTGGCTTTGAACTCGCGATTCTCCTGTCTCAGCCTCCCTAAGTGCTGGGATTACAGGCTTGAGCCACCGCGCCCGGCTTATATATTTATTTATTTATTTATTTATTTATTTATTTATTTATTTATTTATTTATTTATATGTGGTGCTACAGATTGAACCCAGTGCTTCACACATGCTAGGCAAGCGCTCTACCACTGAGCCACAACCCCAGCCCCAATGTTTTTGATATACATACACAAAGTGAAATGATACTATAGTAAAGCAAATTGATTATGTTCATCTTCTCACATAGTTACTGTGTATGTGTGTATGTATGTTGGGGAGAGAAGGAGACAAGAGCACCTAAAATCTGCCACCTTGGCAAATAACTTTTTGTTTGTTTGTTTGTTTGTTTGTTTAGGGTGTTTTTGGGTTTTTTTGGTATGGGGAATTGAACTCAGTGGTACTCCACTGAGCCACATCCCCAGCCCTATTTTGTGTTTTATGTAGAGACAGGGTCTCACTGAGTTGCTTAATGCCTCACCTTTGACAAGGCTGGTTTTGAACTCATGATTCTCCTGTCTCAGCCTCCCAAAGTGCTAGGATTACAGGCGTGCGCTACCGTACCCGGCTGGCAAATAACTTTTAAATACCGTATTTAGCAAATATTCCATCTGGAATTATGTTTCAATGTAAATAGTTTATATTCATAATCTATTCTTCCCACTAGAGGTCAGCAAATTCACAAAATTTGCTTTGACTTTATTTTATTTTTTGATATGGAGGGTTGAACCCAGGGAAGATTTCCCACTGACCTACATCCCCAGTTCTTTTTATTTTCTTATTCTGATACCAGGGTCTCACAAAGTTGCCCAGGTTGGCCTTGAATTTGCAATCCTCCTGCCTCAGCCTTGTGATTACAGGCATGTACCACCACACCCAGAAGAATAAATGTTTTTTTTTTTAATAAGGTCCATCAGAGTTATTGATAATTGCAGAGATAAAGCATTTGGTAGGCATTTCCTCTGCTTACCTCATCCTTTTTTTGTAAACTCCAAATAAAACAGAAATTCATCAGATCTGATAAGCGCCTTTTTTGTGTGTGTGCCTGTTGCTAAGTATCGAACCCAGGATCTCTCATAAGCCAGGCAAGTACTCCATCACTGAGATACACTCTCAGCCCTGAGCCTTGTTAACATTCAGAAAAAGATTTCTTCTTTCAGAACAAATTTTGAGAAAAGGAATCCATGTCTCTTCCAATATCACAGGAATATTTTTTTCCTCTTGGCACTAGGGATTGACCCCAGGGGCTCTCTACCACAGAGCTCCATCCCCAGTTCTTTCTTATTTTTTATTTTGAGACTGGGTCTTGCTAAATTGCTAAGACTGGATTATACTCAAACTTGCACCTTCCTGCCTCAGCCTCCCCAGTGCTGGGATTACATGTACCACTGGGCCCAGCTATCCTAGGATATTTGAAATATTATCACTAACTCATATCATTCTAGAGATTATAAGAGGCAAATGGAGCCTCTCAAGGGTGGAGTTCAGTCCCAACCCACGTGTTTGTTCCCTTACTCCAGAGGCTTCTCTACATTCCAGTCCAGACACTCACAGAAAGAGTGAAGCCACCAGAGAGAAGAGTTTAAGAGCACTGTCTGTCCTTGGGTTTTCAGATCAGAGTACTGCTTTTCTGTACATATTGCAGTTAAGCCAACTTTTTCATGAGCTACCACTGCAAAAATGCTTACTCTAGGATTCATAAAGTTCTCTGAAAAGGAATCCTTAGAAATTTTCATGATAACTTATACTTTTTATGTTAGAAAAGAATCCTAAAGTCATAAGACAGGACTGGTCTTTACCACCCTAGAGAAATCAATTCAGAGTTTTAGTTTTACTAGTGCTATCTCATTCAGAAACTCAGTGATTCAAATATTTTTACCAACAGGAAAAAAAATTTTATTTCTGTATTTTTATTTTCAGTATCAGGACCCTCAGCAAGAAATATATATTATGCTGGGCCCTATATACAAATATGTAAACCTGAAAGAACTTTTATAAAATAGTGCTTTACTTTATTTATTTATTTATTTTTTGATACCAGGGATTGAACTCAAGGGTACTCGACCACTGAGCCACATCCCCAGTCCTATTTTGTGTTTTATGTAGAGACAGGGTCTCACTGAGTTGCTTAGTGCCTCGCCGTTACTGAGGCTGGCTTTGAACTTGCGATTCTCCTGTCTCAGCCTCCCCAAGTGCTAGCTAGGATCACAGGCGTGCACCACGGTACCCAGCTAAAATACTTTACTCTTACAAACCACATGGAATGCATTCTGATACATTTAGTCTACCTTAAGTTGTTTATTTAAAAAATACCAGTTGTGACCCACTAAATTGATTTAATAACTCATTAGTAGACTGTATACTGCAGTGTTCTATTCTCTAGCCCTCATGGATTGGGAAAAGTAAAGCAATAAATTAGAATTATGTCAAATGCCTTAGGGCAGGGTGGAGTTTCCTTCATCAGACTGAAAGAAGTGTCCTTAAGGAGCCAAATTTTTGGTTCTGTCCAGCTGTGCCACATTTTCACCATAAAACTGCAAAGACTTCTTGCCCTGTTTTTGCATTTTAGTTTTTCCACTGTTATGTGGATAGAATAATGCTTTCTGGGGGTTGCAGGTGTAGTTTAGTGATAGAATGCTCACATAGCAGGCTCAAGGCCCTGGATTCAATTTCCAGCACCACAAAAACAAACAAACAAATAGAAACAGTCCTCTTCAATCATAAAAAAAAGAAAAAAGAAAAAAAAAACCTTAGATCTGGGGATGTAGTTCAGTGGTAGAGCACTTGCCTAGCATGTACGAGGAACTGAGTTAGTTCAATCCCCAGCACTGGAAAATAAGAGGATGTTTTCTTGCTAGGCCTAGTGGCATAGAACTGTAATCCCAGTGACTCAGAAGGCTGAGGCAGGAGGATTGAGTTCGAGATCAGCCTCAGCAATTTAATGAGGCCCTAAGCAATTTAGTGAGACCTTGTCTTTTTTTTTTTGTACTGAGGATTCAACTCAGGGGTACTCCACCACTGAGCTACATCCCCAGCCCTATTTCGTGTTTTATGTAGAGACAGGGTTTTACTGAGTTGCTTAGCGCCTCACCATTGCTGAGGCTGGCTTTGAACTCACGATTCTCCTCTCAGCCTCCCAAAGTGCTGGAATTACAGGCGTGCGCCACCGCGCCTGGCTGAGACCTTGTCTTAAAATAAAAAGTTAAGCATGCTTGTAATCTCAGCAACTCAGGAGTTTGAGGCAGGAGGATTGTTAAATTTCAGGCCAGCCTCAGCAATTTAGCAAGACCCTGTTTCAAAAAATAAAATTAAATAAATAAATAATGAAAAGGGCTGGGGATTTAGCTCAATGGTAAAATGTCCCTGGATTCAATCCACAGTGCAAAAAAAAAAAAAGGATAATATTTGCTGTAAAGATTAATGGGTAATGGGCATTTTCTTGAGTTAGATAAGAGATTTATAGAGGAGAGTGGAAAGAAGAGAGAAGAGATGGGCATAGAAGAGTTCATGGGAAAGATGTTTCAGTAGTAAAAAAAAAAAAAGACAATAATGTTTTATGATTAGGGTTATAAGATTGTGAAAACTGGTGAATTAGATCCTATTTCTTATACCTTAGCAATGTATTTTTTTTGTCTCAAGACAGATTCTTTTCTTTCTTTCTTTATTTTCCCCTCTCCCTGATACTGAGGATTGAACCCACAGGTGCTTAACCACTTAGCCACATCCCAAGCCCTTTTAATTTTTTATTTTGAGTCAGGGTCTCACTAACTTGCTTTCCTAAGCTAAGTTGCTGAGGCTGACTTTGAATTTAAGATCCTCCCCTCAGCCTCCCTAGCTGCTGGGATTACACCAGATTCTTTAACTGTTCATTTATATTATCCTGATAAAAACCTCAATAGAGCCCATATTCAAGTCTTCACCTACCTCCTCGTTGACCATTGACCCCCGGAGTTATCCATTCTGCAAGAAAGGAAGGAGAAAAGGGATGTGAATGACTCCCACCGTATGCCCTATAAGCTTTTTATGAGATGAACCAGAACATGATGTAGAAATGGTTGAGTGTGATCTTTGATTTATTCCCATAAGCTCAACACAATATTACTCAGACTACTAGTGCTATGCACAAACCTGATAGGAATAGAAACAGCCCAGAAAGGCAGGTTCCTGAGAAAATGCCCTGAATTAGAATGTTCTCTTTCCCTCAGGAAGGGTCCTTTTGCACAAAGAGGTCCAGCAGCCTTTCTAGCCCCACAGCTTTCCATTAACTACCCTATTGAACAAGGCAGAAAAAATTACCTTCTCAGTCTGTATGTGGCTGTGTAAGGAGGAAAAAATAGAATGGTATTTCTTGAAAGTCCAAGGTTACTTCTTGTGACCAATCATTTAGCTAGATTCTGCAAAATCTGTGAAGATCATTTTTTCATTTGAGTATAGGTATGCATCTATTTCTTGCATGCATATGAATATATTTGTATAACTGTTCATGTGGTGTTAGGTATCAGTGCATAAATGCACACCAGTTTCCTTCAGGATTTAAGTCTGGTCTATTTTCTTGTTACATAGTTTCTATACGTTTGTGTATGCATTTGTATATTAGCTTCTTTTTTTCCTGTTTACTTGTGTATTTGTGTGTGACTCTTTTTTAGTGGTTATAGGCATGTGTGTGCATCTTAATTTCACCCTAGTTTCCTAGGTTTAGGCTACCTTCTTCCGGTGGAAGTTCATCTCCGGTCACATTCCTGCCCTTTCTAATTTGACACAAAATCTATTCTTTCCTTCTCTTTAATGTAAAGCAGTTCTAGAGCTCAATGTCAAGCATGTCTCCTCTCAATCCCCTTCAGTCTTGGTTCATTCCACCTTCTAACACACAGCTCCACGCACAGGTATAGCTAGGGAGCTGATATTTTGGGGAGAAAAGAATTAAAATAGAGACTCACCAGAGGTGGTGATGAGTGCAGTGAGAAACAGCAGCATTTTGGGGCCCAAGAGCAGCATATCTAGTGGGGTAGTGGGGAGAGTAGAGAGGGTGATGCTCAGGGACACAATGACACTTCACTCCAGGAAAAGGTACTTCAGCAGCCGGTTTCTTGTCTTCTCAGGAGCCTTCTTGCTTTCTCTTTGACTCAAACCCTTTCTCTCTTTTATTGTCTTTCACACAACATTTATTTCTCCCTCAAATCTGGTCTGTTTTTCGGTAATTTACTACTAGTCTCTCTTACTACTCTTTTCTATCAAATCAGCAGGATTTCTTTTCTTTCCTTTTTTTAAAAGACTCAGTCTCACGTTGCCCAGTCTGACCTCAAACTCTTGGGCTTAAGCAATCCTCCTGCCTCAGCTTCCCAAGTAACTGGAATTATAGGTACATGACACTGCATCCAGCTTTCAGAGGAATTCTTACACTCTAAATAGTCCATTCTTTGTGGGCTGGGGTTGTGGCTCAGCAGCAGAGCACTTGCCTCACATGCATGAGGCATTAGGTTCAATCCTCAGCACCACATAACAGTAAATAAATAAAATAAAGATGTTGTGTCCATCTACAACTACAAACACATTTTTAAAAAATAGTCCATTCTTTGCCAAACCCCGTGGCCTTTTTTACACTTAATGTCTAATCTTCTTTGTGTCATCTGCTCATCATGGTTTCTCCTCTCTATGGAATTCCATGGATAACTGGGGAGTCTGCTCAATTCTAAGTTCAGTGGCATTCCCCGCTGCCCCTCCACAGCCCTTCAACACACACACACACATGCACACACAATCCCTCTGTTCATCTCGAATTTTATAATGGAACAAACTTACTGTCTACCGTGCTTTGTTCTCTCCACCGAGTCCTTTGGCGGCTGCTGTGTCTCTGTCCTCACACTGTTCCACTTTGGCTGGAGAGTAAGATGAACAGAGCCACGCCCTGGGAAGGACTTCAGATTTGGCCTAGTCGGAAACAATGAGATGAGGGAGAGGGAGAAGGAGAGAGAGAAAGCCAGGCTAGAGACGCAGAATGCAATGTTACAATAAAGCTGGAATGAGAAAGGAGATGGGAATTTGCAGTCACTCACACCCTCATTCCAAAGGTTATGACCACACTGGTGAGAGATCCTGCTGCTCCCTAAAAGAGCTGGCCCACACTCATGTGTGCCTCTCTTCCCTAGCCTATTTTCCCTCTCACTGTCTGGCCCGGATCTTCCTTTTCTCTGTGGTTTCCTTTTTACCTTAATAGTCCCCTCTCATTCTTGGAGTATTTTATTGCACATTAGCAGACTCTTATTTATGTGTTTCTTTCTTCCATATTTGAATCATTCCTCCACTCACCTCTCTTTTTTATTATTTATTTACTTGTTGATGCTGAGGATTGAGCACAGAGGCCCCCCACCACTGAATCACACTCTCAACATTTTTTATTTTACTTGGAGACAGAGGCTCTCTAAGTTGCTGAGGCTGGCCTCAAACTTGTGATCTTTTTACCTCATTCTCTCGAATTGCTGGAATTACAAGTGTGCACCACAACAGCCAACTGTATCTTTCTTTTTTATTTGTTTTATATGTTTTTCTTTTTTGGGGTTTTGTGTGTGTGTGTGTGTGTGTGTCTTTTTTAATATTCATCTCTTTAACACATCCCTTTGTATCTCTGTATTTCTTTTTCTTCTTTGCCTCTTTCTTGGCTCACATTCAGGCTCTTATTTTTCCGTCTGGGAATATCCAATTTATTCTCACATTCAAGCAAACACAGACCCCACATGAGGTTTGTCCAAGAGAAAATCTGGCTATCTTGGAATTATAAAAAGTTGAGGCATTCAGAACTCTCCAAATCCTTTTCAAATGTGGAGGGGCTCCATGAGAGGAGGTGCCAGTCTTATTTTGTCTTTGACTTTGTTTAGGCTTGTGCTAAAAATCTAAGTTTCTGAAATCTAAAGGACAAAATGCCTTAAGAAGTCTAAAGAAAGTTGAGAGGCAAGTTTATTCTGTTTGTCTTTTTTTCTATCAGTATTTTTTCTTAGATCATATAATATGCTGATAACACTCTCTCTGATCCAGGAATTTAAAAAAGATTTTGTATTTGCTGTCCTTCATAAAGAGCATGGTTAAACCACTAAAACATTCCCATATTGGAAAAAGTAAACTTGAGTTACAGAAACTTAAGGCTGTGGAATGTTTGGCTTTATATGAAATAGAAATATGTCAGTTTCAAGTCATCTGCTACCTCCTTTAGTCTATGTTATATAGCACCCTGATGAGATAAATTAGAGTGTAGATAAACAGAGATCAACTAGTACTACTAAATTACAGACTAGAATAAAAAGTAAATGATGGAAAGAAGACAGGAAGGTAGGTGGTTGGTTAGAAAGAAGAAAGTTAGGAAGAAGAGAAAGCAATGAGCTGAGCGCGGTGGCGCACACCTGTAATTCCAGCACTTTGGGAGGCTGAGACAGTAGGATCGCAAGTTCAAAGCCGGCCTCAGCAACGGTGAGGCGCTAAGCCACTCAGTGAGACCTTGTCTCTATATAAAACACAAAATAGGGCTGGGGGTGTGGCTCAGTGGTCAAGTACCCCTGAGTTCAATCCCTGGTACAAAAAAAGAAAAGAGAGAGAAAGCAATGAAAATAATCAGAAATAAGCAAATTGCACTCTATAAGCACGTCTGGCACCTCTGAGGGGGGTGTAAGTGTTGCATCTCTGAGATACATGGCTTCTGGTCAGCCCCCAGAACAAATATGAGTACAAAACCCAGCTCCTCCTGATCTGCTTGACCCAGAACTTACCCTTCTTCCATCTGGTTCATAGTGAGGGGGCAGAGGCTAGAAAACAGATGTGATTGTAGATTAAAGAGAATCAGGGAGAGAAAAGGTTGAGGTCGGGGGTTTGAGGGGAAAAAAATGGATGCAAATCAGAGTTAAGGCAGACATAGAATAGAGCCTAGAGCAACAATCATGTTTTCCATAAAGTTCAGACAGATGGGGAAACTGAACTCAGGCCAATCGTTTGGCAGGGAGAGCAATGACCTCAATGTGCTGGACTAGCTAGAGACTATAGTTTAGGAAAGCCTCCCCAGGCAGTAGGAGGGGACCGTCTCCTGGGGTCGCAGGAGGAAGTCTGAAGTTAGGGAAGTTAGAGAAAATAAGAACAGAATGTTCAGAACAAGGCCAAAGGAGAGGGCTGAGGCAGGGAAGCAGCACCTTAGAAGGCAGGGAGAAGCAGAAAATCAGAACAGCCATATCTTGTTTGGGGGCTTCATAGACGTCCAAGAATCCAGTTTGTTGCCAAGTACAGTGGTACACGTCTGTAATCCCAGGGACTCTGGAGGCTGAGGCAGGAGGATTCCAGGTTCAAGGCCAGCCTAAGTAACTTAGCAAGACCTTGTTAAAAAATAAAAATAAAAAGGGCTAGGGTTGTAGCTCAGTGTGTGAGGTCCTGGATTCAATCCTCAGTACTGCCACAAAAAAAAAAAAAAAAAAAAAAAAAAAAAACTACATCAGGATACACAGTGGCACACATGTGTAATACCAGTGACTCAGAAGGATCTCAACTTTGAGACCAATCTCAGCAATTTAGTGAGATTCTGTCTCAAAATAAAAAAATAGAAAGGGCTAAGGATGTTGCTCAGTGGTTAAACGCCCCTGGGTTCAATCCCTGGTCTCCCTCAACCAAAAAAAAAAAATCCAGTTTGTTCAGGGTAGTTTAGTTTGGTTAATTTTTTCATGATTGCTGTGGTGGTGTTCCCTTTCTTCTGACAGTTCCCCATTTATTTTCTTACAGTGATCCGGTCAGTCTGTTCTATTACACCATCAGCTTATCATTTAATTTCAAGTCAAAATCAATGGCCAGAAATGAGAAAGTGCCATCTAGAGATGTAAGCCTATAATTTTCTGAGGCTCTCTATGACTTGGGATGAACTCCTTGGGCAACAGTCCATATTCTCATTCCATATAGGCTACATCTTCTGTGTGAAGAGAACACATTTTCCAGTAAAAGAAAAGCCCTCTGTGGAACTGACAGGTATAGAAGTGACTTAATAAAGGCAATCTGTGTTTGAGTTGCCCAGAAAACTTCTAGTTTTTTCAAAAAGTTCTGTGAAAAATGGGTAAAATGCAAAGAGAAACAAGGGAGACATAGATGGAAGACAGCAGGCTGGCTTTATTCATCTGTTTATTAGCCTATAAAGAATACACCCATTAGCTGAAGGCCTCTGGGCAAATGTACAGAAACATTACTACAATCCAATCCAACTAAATTAAATCCAGGGGCTAAACACAAAAAATTCCCATAAAAGGAAGGAAAAAGACAAGAGAAGGATTGTATGAGGTAGGGAGTAGTAGAGGGAGCAGTATGTGTAGAGAAATGAAGCAAAAGAATAGTAACAGCCAAACGCAAAATAAGGACTTAGATGCCAGTAGGCATATGTTCTCAGAAAACTAGGGCTAGGGAAAACTTGTTTGCCTTCCAAAATCCAGCCTAGCTGTTATCTCTTCCCCAAAACCTTTCCTAATCCCTCTGCTCCTAAAGAGTTAATCATTCCCTCTACTGAGCCCTTTATTTTTATAATCTCACCATCATCTTTATTAAATTCTTTTGCATATCTTTAATCTCTATTCAGCTTCAGTTCCTTGATGGAACTGAAGTCTTACTCATTACCAGCTGACATAATGGTTAGCATATGAGAACTAAAGTACGGCCACTCGAATTGAGTGGAGATGAAGACTTGAAACAGTAACTTTCCATTTCTGAAGTATAAATATTCAAAAATTTAGTCAAATGTAAAGGAAGTACAGGATAAGATTTTAGTAACGTAAGCAATTTGAGACTACACAGCAAGTTTAGCAAGTGGAACAAGTAAGTAGTGTATTTAAGTAATCTGAAGGTAATAGAGCAGAAGAATATAGGTACAAGGTACAGTGGATCACACCTGTAATCTCAGCTACTCCTGAGGCTGAGGCAGGAGAATAGCAAGTTCAAGACCAGCCTCAGCAACTTAGTGAGACCCTGCCTCAAAACAAAACTTTAAAAGGGCTGTAGACGTAGCTCAGGGGTAAAGGAATCACCTGGCACTTTTGAGGCTCCACTTGATTAGGATCATCAGTTTGCTTTGTGTAAATTTTCTGATGGCAGTGGTAGTCAGTCTTGCACTATTACATCCATTCTCATTTGATTATGCAAATGTAAAATGTTTGATCTAGGTTTAGGATTCTGTTAAAGTTCCTGAAACAGAACCCTCAGCAACAACAACAAAAACTTAAAAAGCTCTGATAAAACTTGCTATAGACAAAATAGGACAAGTATTAGAAATTCATTAAAGAAAAGGAAGTCCCCATCTTTTCATTTCTACTCCACACACACTGCGCCCAAGAAAAACAGGACAGAGAAACTAGAATTTGAAAATATGGGAAAATCCCAGGAAAGTTAGTGGACCTAACTATTAATAAATAATAATAGGTAATAAAATTATTTCAGCCCATTTATATAATTAATATATCTTTTTTGTGTTTGTGCTAGGCAGCCTCCAAGATGGTCCCCAGTGCTCCCTGTTCCCATTCTCCCCCACTTTGTGAAATCCTCTCCCTTGAGTTTGGACTGAATTTGGGGACTACTGGCAAATAGAATACAGCAGAAGTGGTAGGGTGTCACTTCCCAGATTAGGTTACAAAAAGACTCTGGCTTCTGTCTTTGGGGCTCTCCCTCTCTTGCTTGCTTGTTTGCTCTGAACAAAACTGGTTGCCAGGCAGTGAACCACTCTAGAGTGATGCTCTCATGGCAAGGAACTGAGATCTCTAGCCAACAGTTAGGAACCTCAGGCCTGCCAAAAGCCATGTGAGTGAACTTGGAAGTGAATCCACTGTCAGTTGGGCCTTGAGATGTCTGTAACTCCAGCCAATACCTTGATGACAGCCTTTGTGAAATACCCTGAGCCACAACAATGGCATAGGTTGTGCTTGGATTCATAATCAACAGACATTTGGGGAAAACAAATTATTGCTGCTTTAAGGTGCTAAATTTTGTGTTGAATAGATAATTAGTATATAAATATATCTTTATAATAGATAAAACACACATTATAGTTACGCATTGCTGTGGTTATACAATACGTATTTTAAAACTGAAACTACAAAAACATACAGATATACATATATTTGTAACTATATACTGTATACAACAATTAAGTTATTAGTGTCAATATAAATATATTAATATGAAATATTATAAGCTAGGTGCAGTGGAACATGCCTATAATCCCAGTTGCTAGGGATGCTGAGGCAGGAGGATCACTTAAGCCCAGGATTTTGAGGTCAGACTAGGCAACACAGAGAGACAAACAAATAAAAGAAAAACAAATAGCTAGGGCTGAGGCTGTAGCTCAGTGGTAGAGTACTCACCTAGCATGTGTGAGGTACTCGGTTCAGTCTTCAGCACCACATAAAAGTGAATAAATAAAACAAAGTCATTGTGTCCATCTACAACTAAATAAAAATATTTTTAAAAAATAGCTAATAAATATGAAATACTATAAATTAGCTGTTATAATATATTAGCAATTAATAAAACTGGTTAGTTATAATAGCTAAAGTTGGGAGTTTGGTTTTTGTTTGTTTCATGGTGCTGGGGATTAAACCCCAAATCTCATACCTGCTAGGTAAGTGATTTACCACTGAGCCACACACCCAGCCCTAATAATACCCAATGTTTATGGAACATTTACAGTATGCTCAGCAATGCTAGCTAAAAACTAAGTATGATTATGCCACATAAACTGTATGCCTCTTTTAAAAGTGAGTACCTTCTTTGAAAAGCAGAGAATAGAAAGGAAAGAAGTGAAAAGAAAGGAGAGATAAGGGAGAAGGGACAGAAGAGAAGGGAGAGGGAAAAAAGGAAAGAAAGAAAAAAAGAGGGAGGAAGAAGGAAAAAAGAGAGAGGGAGAAAAAGAATGTGAGCTAAGGATGCCGCCTAGTGGTAGAACAGTTGCCTTGCAGTCAGGCATGAGACCTTGGGTTCAATCCCTAACACCATTAAAAAAAAAGAATATATATATATATATTAAAAAAGGAAGAAAGAATAGGAAGGAACATTTTTTCTGGAACTTAGTTTCAGTTATATCTTGGAGTGACTTTCCTAATGATGACTACAAATAATTAACAATTAATAAGATAATAATTCCTTTATTCATTTAACAAATGTGGAGAACTCTTTTTTTTATTTTTATTTTTTGGGTACTAGGGATTGAACTCAGGGGTACTCAACCACTAAGCCACACCCCAGCCCTATTTTGTGTTTTATTTATTTATTTATTTATGGTACTGGGGATTGAACTCAGGGGTACTCGACCACTGAGCCACATCCTCAGCCCTATTTTGTGTTTTATGCAGAGACAGGGTCTCACTGAGTTGTTCAGCACCTCGCCGCTGCTGAGGCTGGCTTTGAACTCGCCATTCTCCTGTCTCAGCCTCCCTAAGTGCTGGGATTACAGGCTTGAGCCACCGCGCCCAGCTTTGTATTTTATTTAGAGACAGGTTCTCATTGAGTTGCTTAGCTCCTTGGCATTGCTGAGGCTGCTTTGAACTTGCAATCCTCCTGTCTCAGCCTCCCAATATGCACCACGACGCCTGGCTGAGAACTTTTTCTACTATTATAAGTATTTGAAATATACAGAAATAAAACACAACATTCATTTTCTTTTGTATTGCTTGCATTTTCTAAGGAATACAATAGAAATTCTGTGTGTGTGTGTGTGTAAGATTTCTACTCCAGTGACTTGGCACTGATAAATAAATAGAAATTTATTTGATAATAAAATAAATTGATAAATTTGATAAATTTCTAGAAAAATTTAAATAAATTTCTAGAAACAGAATGATGGATTGGATGATTTATAAGGGTTGGGACTAAATCCCATCACAGGGAAATTGGAATTTGTTGTTTTATGTGGTCTTCTGTATATTTGTCTTTTCTGGCATGACTGAAGGAAACTCCTAAAGATATCCCAAGAATAGTGATGGGCAGAATACGATGCTGCTCTTTCAAACACTACTGGTTGGCTATCACAAATGTTTGATATCTTTCTACTTGAAGATCTTTCTCTCCACTTCCCTTAAAGGTGCTGTTTTATAAACTATACCCAACTCATTGATTTAAAACAACATTATTTGTTTGTTTGCTTTTTGATTTTTGTACTAAGGATTGAACCCAGGGGCACTGAGCTAAATCCCCAAACCTTTTAATTTTTATTTTGAAAACAGGGGCTTACTAAATTGCTGAGGGCCTTGCTAAATTGTTGAGCCTGGCCTACAACTTGCAATCTTTGTGCCTCAGCCTCCTAAATCACTGAGATTACAGGCATGGGCCACAGCACACGATGTAAAACAACAACTTATTATTGTCCACAGTTTTGTGTGGATGAGACAGTAATTTTTTACATAGTGTTAGCTGAGCTGCAAGGATGGCTGAAAGATACAAGATGGTCTCATTCAAATGGCTAGTTGATGCTGGTGGCCAATAGGGATCTCCATAGGGCTTGCTGTCAGAAGCCTCAGTTCTCTTCCATGTAGTTTCTCCATCTGACTCGCTTGGGCTTCTGACAACATGGCCATGGTGTGAGGGAAGCAAATGAAGAGCAAATGAAGAAATTACAGATCTCTTAAGGCTCAGCCTCAGTTCCGTGGGTCAAAATAAGTTACAGGGTCAATTCCAATTTAAGAAGAAGAGAAGAAGATTCTACCTCTTTTTTCTTTTGATTTCTTTGTCATTTTTACTTATTTTATTTATTTAGGCAGTACTAGGAATCAAACCCAGGGCCTCACGCATATTAGGCAAGCATTCTACCACTAAGCTACATCCCCAGCCCTCTTTGTAGTTTTTAGACTCTGCCTCTTAATGGGAGGAGGCCAAAAATGTGCAGTCATTTTTAGTCTACCAGCATACTGAATGAATTTTTTCAACAGACTAGGGTTAAATACCAAATAGGGAATATTTGTATTTTGCCCTTTCCCTGAAATCTAACTCACCTCTTTTCACAATTCTAAGAAAAGCTGTCACACAAGGACCTCTTTGTTGCTCAATATTGTAGGCACGTTTCAGTCATATTTTCTTTAGCACTAGGCACTGCTGACCAGTCCCTGCTTCTTGAAATGTTCCCTTCCTTTGGCTCCTGTGATACCATGTTCCTTATTTTCCTCTTCACACCCCTCTAGTGTGCTTTTACATTTCTTTTTATCTTGTATTTAAAAAAAAAAAATTGTGGTATTGGAAATTGAACCCAGGGATGCTTTACCACTGAGCTACATCCCTAGCCCTTTCTATTTTTCATTTTGAGACAGGGTCTCAGTAAATTGCCCAGGCTGATATAGAAACTTGATCCTTCATCCTCTGTCTCCCAAGTAGCTGGTGTGTGCCACTGTGCCTGAAACTTATGTTTAGTCTTAAATTTTGGTAATTTTCAAGGTTCTGACCCCAGCCATACTTCTTTCTTACCTTTCTTTCTTCTCTCTTCCCTCCCTCCTTCCCATTTTCTTTCTTTCTTGTGCTTGGGACTGAACCATAGGCCTGGTACATGCTAAGTATACACTTCCTCTTAGCTATGCCCCAGACTTCCACCTCTATTGTGTTTTGGGGGGTACCCGGGATTGAACTCAGGGGCACTCGACCACTGAGCCACATCCCCAGCCCTATTTTGTGTTTTATGTAGAGACAGGGTCTCACTGAGTTGCTTAGTGTCTTACTTTTGCTGAGGCTGGCTTTGAACTCACAATCCTCCTGCCTCAGCCTCCCGAGCTGCTGGATCACAGGCATGCTGCCACCAGGCCTGGCTCCACCTCTATTTTTACTGTACTCTCTATCTCATTAATCCACTCCCATTCCTTAATTTATTGTCTCTTGGTTTATGCTCCCACGTCTATACCTCAGTCTAATCTACTTTTATCTCCTGAACCCTAGATCTGAATATGGTATAGCACATCTTTACAGAGAGCGGTGTCATTTAAGAGGTGTAAGTTAAAGAGACATACCCAAGGCTGAGCTTCCAGGAGGGACTGCCAAGAGACTCTATTGCTCTCTCCATCTTTGGAGGACACTTTCTAGATTGGAATGTCACTAGCTGGCCTCTAGAACTGTCCTACCCTGTTATAATTCACAAGAAAAGGGATCCTCATTTCCTGCCTCTGTCCTTAGTTATTTTTTCTTTATTTATTTTTGGTACTGGGATTGAACCCAGGGGTACTTTATCACTGAGCAAAACATCCAGCCCTAATTTTTAATTTTTTTAATTTTTAAAATTTTTTTATTTGTTCTTTTTAGCTGTACATGACAGTACTCATTCTTGTGGTTGTACATGATGTGAAGTTACACTGGTCATGTATTCATATATGAACATAGGGAAATTATGTCCAATTCATTCTACTGTCTTTTCTATTCCCATCTCTTCTCCCTTCCCTTTATTCCCCCTTGTCAAATCCAAAGTACTTTTATTCCCCTGCCCTTATTGTGTGTTAGCATTCACTATCAGAGAGAAAATTTGGCCTTGGTTTTGGGGAACTGGCTTATTTCAGCTAGCATGGTAAGTTTCTAGTTCCAACCATTTATAGGCAAATGCCATAATTTCATTCTTTTTTATGGCTGAGCAATATTCCATTGTGTATATATACCATATTGTTTTTATCCATTCATCAGTCGAAGGGCACCTAGGTTGGTTCTATAGCCATTGTGAATTGAACTGCTATAAACATTGATTTGGCTGTGTCACTACAGTATGCTGATTTTAAGTCCTTTGGGTATATGCCAAGTAGTGGGAAAACTGGGTCCAATGGTGGGTCCATTCCAAGTCTCCTGAGGAATCTCCATGCTCCTTTCCAGAGTGGTTGCATCAATTTGCAGTTCAACCAACAATGAATGAGTGCACCTTTTCCCCCACCAACATTTATTTGCTACTTGTATTCTTGATAATTGCCATTCTGACTAGAGTGAGATGAAATCTCAGTGTAGTTTTAATTTGCATTTCTCTAATTGCCAGAGATGTTGAGCATTTTTTGTTTGTTTATTTGTTGACCAATCGTATTTATTCTTCTGCATAGTGTCTGTTCAGTTCCTTTGCTCATTTATTTTATTTTTTTATTTTTTATTTTTTTGGTACTGGGGATTGGACTCAGGGGTACTCGACCACTGAGCCACATCCCCAGCCCTATTTTGTGTTTTACGTAGAGACAGGGTCTCACTGAGTTGCTTAGTGCCTCGCCATTGCTGAGGCTGGCTTTGAACTCGCGATTCTCCTGTCTCAGCCTCTCTAAGTGCTGGGATTACAGACTTGAGCCACCACGCCCAGCTCCTTTGCCCATTTATTGACTGTGTTATTTGTGGGGTTTTTTGTTTGTTTGTTTTTGGGTCTTTTTTTGGGGGGTGTTAAGTTTTTTGAGTTCTTTATATATCCTGGAGATTAGTGCTCTGAGGTGCCTATGGTAAAGATTTTCTCCCATTCTGCAGGCTTTCCCTTCATATTCTTGTTTCCTTTGCTATGAAGAAGCTTTTTAGTTTGATACAACCCCATTTATTGATTCTTGATTTTACTTCTTGCACTTTAGGAGTCTTGTTGAGGAATTTGGTTCCTAAACTGATATGATAGAGAGCTGGGCCTACTTTTATTCTAGCAGGCACAGGGTCACTGGTCTAATGCCTAGGTCTTTGATCCACTTTGAGGTGAGTTTTGTGCAGGATGAGAGATAGGAGTTAAATTTCATTTTACTACATATAGATTTCCAGTTTTCTCAGCACCATTTGTTGTAGAGTCTATCTTCTCCAATATATGTTTATGGCTCTTTGTCTAGTATGACATAATTATATTTGTGTAGGTTTGTCTCAGTGTCTTCTACTCTGTGCTATTGGTTCATGTCTGTTTTGGTGCCAATACAATGCTGTTTTTGTTGCTATAGCACCATAGTATAATTTAAGTTCTGGTATGGTGGTGCCTCCTGCTTCACTTTTCTCACTGAGGATTGCTTTGGCTATTCTGGGCCTCTTATTTTTACTGCAATGGTGCCTTTTAAGATAGATAAGAGCCGGGCACAGTAGCGCATGCCTATAATCCCAGTAGCTCGGGAAGCTGAGGCAGGAGGATTGTGAGTTCAAAGCCAGCCTCAGCAAAAAGCGAGGTCCTAAGCAATTCAGTGAGACCTCGTCTCTAAATAAAATACAAAAGAGGACTGGGGATGTGGCTCAGTGGTTGAGTGCCCCTGAATTCAATCCCCGGTAACACTCCCCCCCCCCAAAAAAAAGAAAACAAAATCTATCTGTAGAAGAGTCTACCATGCATGATTTTTAGTTTTCCACTCTCTGTAATACAGAAAGGGGTAAGATATTTGAATAAAGATTATGCAAACTAAGTCATAGTATCTCAGCATATCTAAAAGCAGTTAAGCCATTATCTTCCTATATAGACCATCCCACCCTCAGCTAAGACTGATACCACTCATCTACCCATTAGCCCTGTTATACTGTTGACATACATGTGAGTGATGGTCAGCATCCTCATTTCTATCTTTTCCTCACTT
>PVHX01028787.1:0-17694 GCA_004024805.1 Geosciurus inauris
TTCCAGTATTTGCCTGTGTATCTCTTTATCGAAGTGATCTTTTACTTCCTGTATTTGCCTACGAATCTCTTTATCAAAGTGATCTATTGCTGACTGGGTTTGCTCTCTTATATCATTCTTTAAGTCACTGACCATTTTAATTATGTATGTCCTGAATTCCTGTTCTGTCATTCCTCCTGCTGTACAGCCCATGGATTCTAGGAATGTAGTATCTTGGTTTGTTTGAGTCACTTTCTTCCCTTGTTTTCTCATGATGTTTGTGTGTCTTTCCTTCTAGCTCTGCTGATCCAAGGTGTTACAGTTTTAACTCCTATACGGTTATAGTTTCCCTGCAGGGTTTCATTACTTCTCCTCCAGTAGGTGGTATTGTCCGTTGTTTGCTGGACTTTCCCGGCTGGTGTCCTTGGTACTGGTCCCAGGCCAAGGTGAAACTCTGGGCCGCTGGTGGAGTCGCTGTTCCATCGTGGCCAATGTTTGCTCCCAGGTGTTCACCTACGCCCCCTGGTGTGTAGGAAGTTCTGCTGTGTTAGAAGGTGGTCCACAAAGAACAATAGCTGGGATTCCGCTCAGGAGACAGTCAGTCCACAGAAGCAACTGCTAGTGGTCTCTCGCGGTTGGGTGGGCACTGGGCCGGGCACCCTGTGCGGAACCAGGCCCGGCACGCCCGGGATAAACTCCAGGCTGAAGCCCTGGGCCGGATCCCCACCACAACTGCACTCCAGCGGTCGGCGCCGAAGTCACTCTTCCCAGCTACCACTGCCTCCCGGTGGCCCTGTGCTCACACACGCGAGTGAGACTCTTGCATGGGGCGCCGAGGCGCAGAGAGCTGCCGAAAAACTGGTTGGAAGATGGCACCCTGCTACTTCCAGTCTCAGTCTCGGATAGCCAGAGCCCTGTGCCGAGGCCCCCGGCTGCAACTGCTTTTCTGCCGGCCGGCGCTGAAGCCACGCCTCCCGGCTACTGCTGTCTCCCGGTGGCCCTGCGTTCACACACGTGAGCGAGACTCTTGCGTGGGGCGGCAAGGCGCAGAGAGCTGCCAAAAAACTGGTTGGAAGGTGGCACCCCGCTACTTCCAGTCTCAGTCTCGGATAGCCGGAGCCCTGGGCCGAGGCCCAGGCTGCAACCGCGTTTCTCCGGCCGGCGCTGAAGCCACGCCTCCTGGCTACCGCTGCCTCCCGGTGATCCTGTACTCACACATACACGAGCGAAATTCCTGCGTGGGATGTTGAGCCGCAGAATGATGCCAGGAAGCTGGCTGGAAAACGGCGCCTCCACCACTTCCAGCCTTGGTCCCTGAGAGCCTAGCGCAGAGTGGAGTGTCTAGGCCGCCATCTTGGAACCCCGTCCCTTACACTCTTTATGCCACCAATGTTCCAGTCCTGGACTGGACTTCCCCACAAGGTGTTGGGGAAATGTCTTTCCCTCAATCTTAGTGGTAAGGGACAGGGTCCCGGTTAGCCTAAGGGCAGAGTCTCTCCAGCAGAGAGGGACAGGGTCCCAGTTAAGGAAGGGGTCTTACCTCTCCAAAGGGATAAGAAGGTGGTGGATGCAGAAGCAGAATGGCAAGTAGGTCCCTGACTTGTGAAGTTAGCTGAATGCACAAGGGAAGGGAATGTAGGGGACAGGAAGAAGTAGGCCTTCCTTAATTCCAACACTGGGCTTGGTATAAATCCCTTTATTGTCCACGTGGCATGGAGCCATAAGAGTTTAACATGTAGTCGATATTTGGTACCCCTGAGGGCTGTCGGAGTCAGGTCTTAGACTCAAAGTCTCCATGCAACACTATGGAGTGGCCCCAGCCAGATGTCTTCAGTCACTTTGAGCCTTCCTCCTGCAACACGCACCAAGTTTCTTCCACGCAGCAGTTCACACTCAGTATCCCTAAGGGCTGTTGGGGTTAGGTTTTAGACCGAAGACCTTCATACAGTGCCAGAGAGTGGTCCTGGCCAGCTGCATTCAATTATCTTGGGCTTGTTGCCTCTCCCTCACGCCAAATCTCTTCTGCATAACCTAGACAGCAAAGGGCTTGGGAGGCCTACGTGCAACAGGGTAGGGAAAAGCAGTCAGTTTAGAGATTCAGCCATACTGTTACAAGTGGTGGCTGGGGGGTATCCCAGTTTTCAGAGAGCCTTAGAGGTTCTGGATAATCATGGTCACTTTCCAGGCCTCATCAACTGTTTAACTGATTGCAAGAGCAGGAGAAGGGTTTGAAGAAACAGGGAAGCATTTACCTTACTCCCATTCCCAGTCAGGGAACCAAACTGTTAGCACAAAAGGACTTGGACTGGAATGAAAGCAAACTTCACAGGTCATTTTAGGCTTTATTCAGGAACAGGACTACATCTATGGGGATAGACCCACTTTCCTGGTGGAAAATGAGCCACCGAACACAGAAAGGGACTGGGTTTATATAGGTTATCCCGGGAGGTGGTCTGGTGACCATATGAATTTTTTGGGACACTTAGGAATTTGGGGTTTGTTTCATCAATCAATGAAATGGTCGGTTTTAGTGCCGAGGAATTTGAGCCCTTGGGTCAGGGGTCTTGTGCTCTGCAAGTCAGTGTTTCCAGTATGGTGAGACATTCCTTGTCTGCGGTTAACACCAGGAAGACATTTGTCAGGGGAGGTGAAAGCTGTCGGTATGTGGCTATTTTTCCTTTTTCTCAGGCTACATTATTTTCAATGCCCACACTTATTATTGGCTCTAGGCACAAAATGGCAAAGAGGTCTCTACTACAGTGGTCTGTGGGGTGTTGTGGAGGGGAGGGGATTCAAAAGACGATGCCTTCATCACCAATAAGGGATTGAATACAGATCCTTGCACTGTCCATACAATATAAGGGTGCAAAAACCTAACCCAGGGTTGTGGTAGGTTTTGGATTACATACTGGCACTGAAAGCCAAAGTGCCCTCAGAGGGCATGAAGGGTCTCTTCTTATAGAGTGAGGAGGGAAATGGGGCTACAGTCAGTTTGGGGATTTAGTGGTAGCTGTATGAGTGGTGGCTGGGAGTACCTTTGACCTTAGAAGGCCACAATGTGCTGGATGTTCAACTGTCATGGGCTTTTTATTGTGACTGTTGAGAAAAGAGGGTGGGGAGGGGGCGCGGGGAACCTAAATGTTTCCTCACTCTTGTTCCTGGTCCAGGAACCACAATGTAAGCACACAATGATTTGGGCAAGGGAAGACCTCATGAATTCAGCAAAGCCTTTATTCTGCAGCAGAGTAAGGCATCAGATGGGCACGCTTTCTTGTTAGAAAATGGCCACCCTTACAGGAGTGGTCTGGGTTTATATAGGATACACACTGGGAGGTGACTTAGCCTTTGAAGACTTTAATAGGATGTGGGCATTCAGGAAAAAAGTTGCAAAAATTAGAAATTTGATTTTACTGGACAGTGTTTTTACAGGGAAGGAATGGAGGGTGCATTGTCCTGACACTGTGAAAGGCTATATTGGGAAAGGATCAGTGCTTGCCCTTGTTCAGGGATTGTTTTGTCATTGGGTGATGTTTGCTTCCTTCCCAGAGGTTGTCTTGTCATTGGAAAGGGTGTATTGGGAAATATCAATGTTATTAATGTTCTGCCTTCTTCCCCCCACCCTCTTCCCAGGCCATACTGTTTTGGAGGTTGTCATTTCCATATCCTTCAGAGGCAGTAGGTGTAAGGCTGGGAGAAATGTAGTGTATTGGTTAGCTTTCTGTTACTATAACAAATACCTGAGATAATCACCTTATAATGAGAAAAGATTTATTTTGCTTCACAGCTTTGGGAGTTTCAGTCCATAGTCCATTGGCAAGGCAACACATCATGGAAGGGAGTGCATGGTAGAACAGGCTGCTTACCTCATGACCTGGACGAAAGAGAGAAAAGGGTGGAGAAGAGGAGGTGTTGGGCCCCATTGTCTGCTTCAAGCCCATGTCTTCAGTGACCAGAAGATCTCCTACTAGGCCCCCCTAATTTTTTCCAGTACTGGGGATTGAACCCAGGAGGACTCCAAACTATCACCAGCCCCTCTTGTAAAATCTTATTTTGAGACAGGATCTCACTCAGGTGCTCAGGCTGGCCTGGGACTTGAGATCATTCTGCCTCAGCCTGCTAAGTAGCTGGGATTATAGACATACAACATTATGCCTGGTTAGTCCCCACCTCTGAAGGGTTCCAGCAGTTCCCAACAGTGCCATTCTGGAGACTAAGCCTGGAACACGTGGGCCTTTAGGGGCATTCCAGATCAAATTTTATAGCATGTGGTAAGGTCATTTTTGACAGCAATATAATTTTTACATACTAAAATATTCAGGTCCAATATTCAGTTATAGTGAGGCAGGTACTGTTTTTCTCTCCTGGTCTCCAAGATTCATAACAAATATTTCTTCATAATTCCATCCACTTAATTCTAGCTTGCAGTCTCAGCATCATCTTAGCCTCTAAAACAAGTCTTCAATATGGAAGGCAGAACCTAAAGAGCTTTGGTCCAACACTTTGGATCTTAGCATCAAGTCCTCCCTTGACCTAAACCCTTGGATTTTATGTTGAGGGTATTGTCCCAGGGACAACCCAATCCCTGCATTTTGTACTGATCAGAATAGCTGGGATTCATCTTGGTGTACCATAGCATAGCACTGAACCCTGAGATCCTTCCATATTCTCTTGTTGGTTTTATTAAAGATTGGCAATCCTGAATCCTCTATATGGTTCCTAGGCCCTACCAGATACTGTCACATTTTATTGGTGTCAACTACTTAACAGTTGCTTCAAATATCCCTTACTCCTCTATTTTCCACTCCAGTGTATTAGTATTTGAAAAAAATATGTAAAAACCTCCATAGACCTCCCCTGATGGTTGGGATTAGAAATTCAAACTCCTTATCCTAGATTGCATAGTGATTCAGCGAATTGTTGCCTCTCTGATCTCATCTCCCACTTTCCTTCTTGCTTGCTACTTTCCAGCCACACCATCTGAATGTCTGCTCTTGCACTCAAGATATTTGCACAGATATTCTTCATGAGTTGCTTCTATAGTGATCTTTACTTGGCTGGTTCCATCTTATCATTCATGTCTCCTCCTCAGAGAGAAATTCCCTGTCTATCCATTCTAAGTAGTTACCCAGTAAACCTGTGTCAATTAGTCTTGTTTCAGTTTTCTTGATAGTTCTTACCACTGTCTGATATGGTTTGGGTTGTTTATTGTCTTTAATTCCCCACTAGAATGTGATGTCCAGAAAGACAGGAGATTTTTTGACGGGCTTACAGCTTTCTCCTCAGTGCCTACATTGTTTTGTGACTCAGGTGGATAATCAGTACATATTCCTGGTTGGTCACATATTGCTGAGATAAATGTTGCCTCACTGTGCCCAAAATCAGTTACTTGGATGGGCTAGCCAATTGTAGTCATAACCAAGATATACAGAGACAAACCAACCATATGTTCTTGGGACCAAGTCTTCTCCACAAGACAGTCAGAGGTAGAGGCATAAAGCCTCAAGGCTAGATGCCTTCATTAATGGTCATGAATCCATGTTAGCCAATGGATCTACAATGCAAAAGAACAGTTCCTGTTGCTTGACAGCTTTCACAGATGAGGGCTTAGAGCCATCAGAAGGACAAACAACTTTAAAAGATGAGCAAGATTCTCAAGGGATTGCTAGGTGAGTCTCATGCATTGCAAGGCAACAACAGCCTATCTGGAACATTGCTAGGGAAGGGGGGTACTCTGAAAGCAGAAATGGAATGGATACTAAAGACAAATTGCCCACGCTGGTAAAATGTTTGCTGTGAACCCATTGAGAATATAAAATGATAGAATTTGAAAAGAAAATATTTGGAAGAAAAAGATAGGATGAAGTTTTTAACATATAGGGAGGAATTAGTTTTAATACATGAGGAATTAATTGCGTTTTGGACATATTTTTTTCTTATGTTACTGCTAGTTAGCTTTGAGTTACATAATTTATTTTCAAAAAATTCAAAATCTTTTTTTTAGGTAAAAGTTCCAATTCCAAGTTTGAGAATTTCAAAAGGTCTTATTTGATGTAAGAAATTTTAAGGTTCAGGGCTGGGGCTATGGCTCAGTGGTAGATTGCTTGCCTAGCACACGTTAGGCACTGGGTTCGATCCTCAGCACCACATAAAAACAAAATAAAGACATTCTGTCCACTTACAACTAAAAAATAAATATTTAACAAAAAAGAAATTTTAGGGTTCTTTTTTGAAATTCAAGTGAGGTATTTTATATTTGCTTTATACATTTATTTTATAAATTGGCTTGTAAACAGTATAACTTTTTGAATTTCTAATTTTTAAATTTTTTAATAATTTTTATTTGTTCCTTTTAGTATATGATAGTAGAATGTATTTTGACATATTATATATACATGGAGTATAACTTCTCATTCTTGTGGTTGTACATGATGTAGAGCTACACTGGTTGTGTATTTACCTATGAATGTAGAAAAATTATGTCTGATTCATTCTATTCTCTTTTGTATTCCCATATTTTCCCTTCCCTTTATTGCTTTTTGTTTAATCCAATGAAATTTTATTCTTCCCTCCTGTAAAGACTAGATGACCAGAAGAAGATGAATTAAAGCTGCTCGGCAATGCTTTATTGGAAATACACGCTCTTGGGCCATTTCTCCCAGACACACTCTGATGGACGGGCGAATTCTCCCCTCTCTCAGGACTGACAAAGTGAGGTAGGCCCCACCCCGCCCTGTCTCCTCTGATTTCTCAACTCTCCCCCCCTCCCCCGTCTGCTCCAGAGGCCTACTCGTAAGTCGCACGTGTGCATAGGTCTCTGTCCGCCCGAGGCCATGTGGATTGGGAAGACGTTCCCAACCCTCGTGTTAGCCATTCGCCACCATCTGGGGCCCTGGAAAGTTTGCAGGGACGCCTGAATTTTCTGTATGCCCCCCCCCCATTCTCCTATGGACACGAACATTTTAAGCAATGCCTTTGTATGTTCCCACCAACTCCCCGGGACCGCTGAGAAGTCACAGGGAACCCCAACTCTTCTCTAGACCTCAAAACTCCACTGTACTATGGCTTAGATAACAGATCAAAATGGCCTCCAGGGGGAATTTTTGAGTTTCAAATCCTCACTGATTTGGCTAATTTTTGTCACCAGATAGGAAAATGGACAGAAATTCCTTTCATCAAGGCTTTGTTGGAAAGTGCGCTCTCGCGCCTCCCTTCTTTCCCATCTGTTCTGTCCTCTCAAGTTCTTCTCACTAAAAGCCCCGTTTCCCATTTGCTCCTCTATCCCCTTCCTCATACGGCCACCAATGCAGCCATCTTCCTGGGTTTTGGCACCATTATGTAAAGACTAGATGACCAGAAGAAGATGAATTAAAGCTGCTCGGCAAGGCTTTGTTGGAATATACGCTCTCAGGCTGAATTCTCCTGTCCATCAGAGTGTGTCTGGGGAAATGGTGCTGGGGCTCTGGTGTAGAGAGAATTTCAAAAGGCCCTGTCAGGAAGGGGAAGGCTTGGGGGCAGGAAGAAAAGGCCAGAGCCCTTCCTGGATAGGTCAGGAAAAACCCACTGATTGACAGGAGGCGTGTCTCCTGGTGACGTCAGCATCTGGCTGGCAGCTCCGTTTTGTAGCTGCCCTGATCCTGGACCCTGATCTGACCTAACACCTCCCTCCACCCAACATTATGTTTTGGGATCTATATATCAGAGAGAACATTTGGCATTTGTTTTTGGGGCATTGGCTTATTTGGCTTAGGATGATACTCTCCAGTTCCATCCATTTACTGGCAGATGACTTAACTTCATTCTTCTTCATGGCTGAGTAATATATACCACATCTTCATTATCCATTCTGTAAGCGCAGAAAGATCAAAGTGGCGGCAAACTATGCAAGTCATTTCAGGCTTTATTCAGGAACAGGATTCATCTGTGGAGGTGGTGGACCCATTTTCTTATAGAAAATGAGCTGCCAAATAAAGGAAGGGACTGGGTTTATATAGGCTCTCTGTTCGTGGGCATTTAGGAATTTTGGGTGTGTTTCATCAGTTAATTTATCATTCTGGTGTGGTGATAAACTCCTTCCTTCCTGGTTTTGCCTCAGGAAGGCATCTGTTGTGGGAGGTGTTAACTGCCAACTTGATTAATATCAAAGAGACAGAGCTGGGAAAGGGGAAGGCTGCCAGCATGATTAGCATTTAAAGAGACAGTGTTTAGGGGAGGTTAATGCTGCTAGTGTATGGCCATTTGTCTCTTTCCTCAAGCCACATTATTTTTAATTCCCATACCTATTATTCCAGACTCTGAAAGGAAGGAATGAATTGGGCGATGAAGTCTCTGGCTTCTTTGAGCTGAGAGGGGGCGACATGGGGCAAAGACCTTCTTTTCAGAGTCCTGGAATTGGGTATGAGGTGGAGCAAACAGGGAGTGTGTAGGGGGAGTCCTGATGTCATCATGAGTGGTGTTTGTTCTTTGGGAGATGGGATCAGGCAGCGAGCAGGGGAGGGGATGCTCTGAGAAGTTCCCTGGCAGTGGTGGCTGAACTGATCACTTTATTAAAGGCTATATAAAACTAAAATAGAAAGAGAACAACAAAAGTTATAGCAACATGCAAAGATTAATTTGTGAGGGGGTAATTTCAGCATGTGACGTGACTAAAAGTTCTGTTAATCAAAAATTTTTTCTTTTTAGTTAAGGGCTAATGCCTAATCAGATTTGAGGTGTTTATCCCATGAGTTCATGGGCTTGGTTTTTTTTTGGAGTATAGCAAGCATAGTTAATCTGGGAATCAGATTTTCCTGGTTGTTTGATTTCATTCTGCTTGGCAAATTACACAAAATAAGAACAGGGCTACAATGAACAATGTAGTTAATGCTAGTGGTCCAGCATGTGAGTAGAAGAATACTTAAAAGGGTTGAGGGGAGAGATCCCTTCTGCTAAACTGTCCCAAATTTCTTTATTATGCATAGTGGGTGTCTGGGCATTAGCTGTGGCCAAGACCTGAGATTGTAATTTTAATATATCCAAAGAATTATTATGTAAAAAGATCAAGTCTCATTAAGTGATTGTGTTGCTTTGAATGTCTTAATGACTCCTCCATAAATGTTATTGAGGAGGTTCCCTGCCATAGTTCTTCTAGTCTTATAGGGAGCCAGGTGGCTACTGGCCTTTTAAGAATTATAACAGTTTCTTTTGGGTCCTACTACGTGGTCCAGTTAACACAGTGCTGCAACTTCCAGCTTTTACATATAACATAGGGATTTAATGTACATTTTGTGAGTTAGAACTTTTATGAAGGGAATAGATAAGACAGATAATAGTTTTTTTTTTTATTTTTCATATTGTGGCTCATCATTTTTGGACTTGAAAACGCTCCTGAGTTCCTGGAGCTGTTTTACCTTGTTTTACATAAAAATAAGATTTTTTATGACTGTTTTTACAGAACGGCAGATGCCAGGGAGTCTAATTGATTTCATAATGTCAGCACCCAATCAGTGATCTGTTGTGTATCTACAACAACCTGTGCTGACAATTTTTGTAGTAAATAGAGGTTTCTAATTTTGCTGCTTTTGTATTAGCCCTGGTGGATGTTTTTAGTCCTATAAGTAAGGGAATAATTTGGGTGCTCTCATAGTCTAGTGAGTGTACTTATTGAAATGGATAGGCTTTGGTTGTGAGGTTAACTATCAGTATGAGGAATAAGGAAAATTAAGGCATAGAGGCCAATTTATAAGTCTCACAAATAAAAAAAAGCTCAGAAATTTGGGGGCATCAGGGCTGTGGGGATAACATCTACTCAGAAGAATTATTACTACTTTTTGAAAATGCCCAGGTATGGCTGTATTTTGGTTAAAATTGTTTTGCTAGGTGTTTAAGATGAAGCAAGTCAAATTGACTTTTGTTTTTACCTATTGTTAAGAATCACCTTTTGGTCTCCTGGGAGGCATTCTTGAGGAACTTGAGAGTAGGTTATTAGCTCTGCTAGTGCCATCTGCATTAGAATAGGTCAAGGTCTTGTGCTGATCATGTGGCTTCCCTGGGAAGCATGAGGGATGGTTTCCTTTTTCAATGACCCTCCTCTCCATAGTATAGCACTTGACTGGCTTTTTGTTCTCTAATAGTCTCTGATCAGGAGGTTAGGATGTGGCCTAGAGTTGTAAAGCCCTTTAGAGAAGTTCCCTCATTTCTTGGATTCAGGCTGACTCAGAGGGACCAAATACTGGTTTCCTTGGCCCCTTTGATCTAATCTTTAGTTTAAGTCTTGACCTTAAACACTCAGCAAGCCAATCTTACCAGTCTTAAAATAAAGGTATTGGGCTTTAGCTTCAATTTCTATCTCTCCTGTCGTAGAGTTTAAGGAAAATACAAATAAAGTTAACAAGTCTAGTTTGTGTAGTAGCTATCTTGAATTTTGGCTTAGGTATACATTATATTCCCTGGTTAAGATCCTAGTAACCTGTACAACAAAATTAATCCTTTGAATATAACTTTAAATGAATTGGAATCTGGCTTACTTCGAAGTTATTGTAATATGTAGTAAGCTGAGAGGCGGAACCTCATCTCAGAGTAAGGCTTCTCACAAAATAAATATCATTTTATAAAGTTTACATTTTTTTTTTTAGTTCACACGAACATTAGTTTGGCATAATATGATATTACATTTAGAATATAAATTAAAGAAAGGCTGAGAGGGCTTTTAATTTCCCTTTTGTGTGGAAAAGTAGCAAAACTCATGTCTCACAATATTAAACTTTAAATAGATTAAGCTCTCATTTACTTAAAGAAACACATTTGAAGCCAGCGCGGTGGCTCAAGCCTGTAATCCCAGCACTTAGGGAGGCTGAGACAGGAGAATCGCAAGTTCAAAGCCAGCTTCAGCAATGGCAAGGTGCCAAGCACCTCAGTGAGACCCTGTCTCTACATAAAATACAAAATAGGTCTGGGGATTTGGCTTAGTGGTTGAATGCCTCTGAGTTCAATCCCCAGTACCAAAAAAAAAAAAAAAAGAAAGAAACACATTTGAATTTTTCCCCAGTGTAAAAGGTAGCAGAAAACTTTATCTCATTGATAACAGGTTCAGTTATAGAGATTAACCCTCAATAAAATTTGCTATCCTTATGAGTTTAAAATTACCATACAACTTTAATTTGGGGAACTCTTTAAACCTTCTACTTTAAGTCCTTGAATGCCTGGAAGATATGAACACATTTAACATAAAAATAGGACTGGTAGCACCATAATTGCACTGATGTTGCTATATTAATCAACTTTAGGTCTTAAAGGAAAATTTAGACTCATAGTACAGTACTTTAAAAATAAATTATTGTTTAACCACGGTTGTATAAACCCTTAATTTTTTGAGACTTAGTTTTCCCAAATGATGAAACCTGATAAATATAGGAAAATTATCTTGACAAGAGCAGAACAGTGTTTCAGACTTTGTTTTATATCTGTACATTAAAGTTTAAATTAAATAAGCTTGTATCAACTATAGTCCAATTAGTCATAAACATAAACCTTTGAAATTTACTCTTCATTTAGACTCTCATTATTTCGATCCTTTTATCACTTACTCTAAACTTTCTTTAACACTTAATTTAAATCCTCTTGTTTCTTTTACCATATGAAGACTTTCTTACCCAGAAACACTTCCTTTTTCCTTCCACTAAGTACCATATCTAGAATCCTTTTGTTCACATCCCAAAACAACCCTTGTAAATTTCTGAATTTAGACAAATTACTCCATTTTAATGATAAGAAATATTTTGTGTTATTTATAGTACTTTAAATGAAACAGTAGAAACCTTCAGGCCTTCATGTATAGAACCCAGAACACAAAGAAAGGAGAACTAACTCCAATTTTTTTAAATTAAATTAAGCAAGCTTATATTGTGTAGACAAATCAGCTGTACAGTGGCTGTCTCCTTTAAGCAGCGAGGGCAGCAGATCCCACTGTGAGGGAAGCCTGTGTGACAGAGAGAATCATAAAGGTAGGTATAGGACCAACAAGGTTTTGGCAGTAGCAATACAGAGGCAAATAGCAAATCAATGATTTATATGGCTCAATATCCTAGATAATGGGCAAACTCAGGTTCCAGCATGAAGGTGCCACTCAGATTTTAAGGAGGGCAATTACCTAATCAAAGCCAAACATGGTCCAAGCAAGTAAAACAAAAATAAACCTTTCTTATCTCTTGTTGAACTGGCTTTTAATCTTAAAATAGAATTAGGCTGGGTTAGAGAATTACATTTGTTTATCATTTTTGAAAACACAATGTTTAAGTATATAGAATTATACCTGTTGGGCTTTAAGTAATTTTGTTTTAGTGACGACAAAGCAATTTTAAATTCTTCACTGAGCAACAACTTTATGAAATCCACATTTATAATATTTGTCCCATTCATTTTAAGTCTGATCTATTTACTTTTAACTTAGGTTATCCATAAAAACCAGGTTTAGTTAACACTTTAAGTCATCATTTTCTGCTGAAGGAAATCCTAGAAGGAATGATAATTAATTATATTTTAAACATTTTATAGAGAACAACACCCTTCATTGTCCAACCATCTGGAAAGAAAAACATGAGGTAGTGATTTTAAAGACATCATTGATTTTATTTGTTTACCCAATTTAAATTGAACTTTTTGAATCACGTGAATCAAAGATATTTGGATCTATTTTTTAATTTTAGTTTATGAGCACTCTATATGTTAGGTTTACATAAACACAAGACAATACACAGAACAGACAGGATGTAGACAAAGCAATACACAACAAAAAATGAAAGGCCTCGTGGATTAAAGGTATACCTTGTAGATTGGTCTCTGAGCAAAGTAGAGTGTTAAAAAAAACTTTTGTAGTTGGATAAGATACATCTGATCAGAAGTTTTAATTTTAGTGCACAGAATGAATGTTATGAGTTCAAAAATGTAAGAGTAAAGAGTCCTAGAAAAAAAAATTATGGCTGTTGTTTCAGTAAAGCAACATGAAAGAACGGATGAAAAAGAAATAGGGGGGAGAAAAATCTTAGGTAGATGTAGATCAAATCTTTTTCCTTTATTTTCTCCCTTGAGCCAAGGTCTGGAAAGTGGCCTGGCAGCCTGAGCTGGCTGTGAAAGCTATAAGCCTGGGGGTTTGTGGGGGTGGGGCTGCCATAGAGCAAGTAGCTGGCTGGGATGCAAAAGCACTGGCTGTATTGTGTGGTTTTGCTTGAGGAAAACGGGGCTTAAGTTTGTCAAGATTTCTTAAAATATAGTTTGTAAGGGGAGGGGAAGCTGGAGGTATGGGAAGGTGTAGATATATTTAACTATTATTTTTTTTGTTTAGGAGATGTATTGGGGGATCTAGTGGAGTCATGGGTAGCAGTGGCTTTTTAGGCCTTTGGATGGCTGGGGCTAGGAGCTGATGTTTAATTTTAAGATGCTAAAACCTTGGAAGCGAAAAGTAACTGTTGGAGAGACTTAGGACCTTTCTTTAACTCTTTAAGTTTTTTGTGGATGTGGGGTGCAGACCTGCTGATAAAGTGAAAATGTAAGAAGAGATTTCCATCAAGGCTGTTCACATCTAAAGTTGTATGTCTGGTGATTGCCTCAGTAAGTTGGGCTAGAAATAGGGCAGGATTTTATTTGAGTGTGAGAATTTTTAATCCTGGTATCTTAAGGTTGGTGGACCTGTAAGAGAGGGGGTTTTATCTGCTATTCTGGGGCTGTAAATGAAGAAGGGGATTACAAAGTTGTAGTTTATGACTGCAAGGCAGTGTAGGGCTGGTGCAAGGGGGGTGGGTAACTTTTGCCTTTTGATGGAGAATTTTTAATGTTTGTCCATGTTCTGAGTGAAAGGTCAGGACCCCTCATTCCAATCACTCTGTGCAGAGGAGCTGCGGATCGGATGGGGGTTCCCGGGGGAGGGGCATTCTACTCTGGGGACATCCAGTGTCCCTGTTGTCCACAGTTGGGACAAGGTCAGTCGGGGGGCCTTGGATTAGGGCAGGCTTTTGCCCAGTGTCTGTCCTGACCACATGTGTAGCAGGGCTTTAAGGGTATCTTAGTGAGTATAGTGGAACTATAAGCCATGGGAGTACTATGAGATTGGGTCGGGGCATGAGCCATAGGGACTTTGTTTGGGCTCTGAATTGCAGAGGCCAGGAGCTGATATTTAACTTTGAAATGTAAGGAGGGGTTTGAGTGAGGGAGGAAGAAAACTTTCAGATAGGAAAGCTCCAGATACTTGTCATTTTGGGTCAAATATTGTTTTACATCCTGTAGAATTTTTTTTTTTAATTGAAAGTTCCATATTGAGACCATGTGTGTGGGGTTTCCTAATTGGTATTTTGGCCAGATTTTAGTGCTGAACTTAATAAGACATTTTTATTTGAGTCCAGTGTGGGAATAGTGGGTTTTAAAATTGGCAGAGAAATAGCCCAAGGGGAATGGATTAAATGGTTTTCATCTTCAGAGAAGCTTGAGGGAGATGACAATGGAGGCCAGTGATAAGGAGCTAGGCATGGACTGATGGTAGAGTCTCTGTTTCTCTGCCCAGCAGAGAGGGATTATAGAGAAGGTGACAACAGGGTGCAAAGCATCCTCTATGCACTTTATGCCACCAAAAATGCCAGTCACTGAACTGCACTTCCCCATGAGGGTTTGGGAAAACGTCTTTTCCGCAATCCCAGTGGTAAAGGGCAGGACCCCGGTAGCCGAATGGTGTGATCTCTGTCCAGCAGAGATGGAGAGAAATAGTAGCCAAATGGTGTGATCTCTGTTTAGCATAGAGAGGGATATAGAGGGGGATGGGGGACTGATTTAGAAAGGAGTCTTACCTCTCTGAAGGGATGAGAAGGCCAGTGGTGGATGCAGAAGTAAAATTGGCAAGCTAGTCTCATGACTTGCAAAGTTTGCTGAATGTGTCAGGGAGGGGAAGGCAGGGAACAGGAAAGTGGGCTTTTCTTAACACCAACAGTGGACTTGGTATAAGTCCCTTTATTGTCCACGTGGCATGAAACCATAAGCATGTGATATGCAGTTGATGTTTGCTACCCCTGGAGGGCTGTCGGCACCATTTCTCAAACTCAAAGTTGTCCAGCAATGCTGGGGAGTGGACCCAGCCAGATGTCTTCAGTCACTTCTGAGTCTTCCTCCTGGTGCACGCACCAAGCTTCTCCTGCACAGCAGTGAACTCAGTACCCTGAAGGGCTGTCAGGGTGAGGTTTTAGACCCAAGCCCTTCACGCAGCACCAGGGAATAGCCCTGGCCAGCTGCCTTCATTTGTCTCAGGCCTGCTGCCCTTTCCCTTGCATGGAGTCTGCCCTATAAGGTGGCCAGCAAAGGGCACGGGGGAAGCCCAATCAGTTTGGAGATTCAACTGTAGCTTCAAAGAGCAGTGGTTGGGGGTCTCCAAGCTTTCAGAGAGCTTTGGAGGTGCCAGATGCTCAATGGTCACTCCCCAAATCCCCTCAGCTGTTTAACTGACTGTGGGAAAAGGGAAGGGTTTGGGGAATGGGGAAGCATTACCTTCTAGCCGTTTTCCCGGTCAGGGAACCAAAAATGAAAGCGCAGGAAGTTCTAGGTGGCAGCAAACTATGCAAGTCATTTCAGGCTTTATTCAGGAAGAGGACTCATCTGTGGAGGTGGTGGACACATATTCCTGGTGGAAAATGAGCTGCTGAACAAAGGAAGGGACTGGGTTTATATAGGCTCTCAGTTTTCGTGAGCATTTAGGAATTTTGGGTTTGTTTCATCAATTAATTTATCACTCTGGTGTGGTGATAAACTCCTTCCTTGCTGGTTTTGCCTCTGGAAGGCAGCTGTTGGGGGAATTGTTAACTGCCTCCTTGATTAACATCAAAGAGACCCATCTAGGAAACATGAGGGCTGCCAGCATGATTAGCATTTAAAGAGAGAGTGTTTGGGGGAGATTAAAGCTGCTAGCATATAGCCATTTGTCTCTTCCCTCAAGCCACATTAGTTTTAATTCCCATACCTATTACATTCCTTTGTTGAAGGGCAACTAGGTTGGTTGCATAACAGCTGTTGTGAATTAAACTGCTATAAACATTGATGTGGCCATGACAATATAGTGTGCTGGCATGAAGCCCTTTGTGTATAAGCAGAGGAGCAGGATAACACTATAGCTTTGTGTGAGGAATGAAGAATGGAGCGCCACTCTAGTTATACTCCTTCAAAAAATTCTTTTAGTCAGCCATTCAACAAGCATGTATTGCTTACCTCTTATGTTCCAGACAATGTTTAAGACATGGGGCACATAGAAGTGAACAATGAAGACAAGAAAATTTCTTGCCCTCAAGTATCTTAGATTTGAGTGATGGGCAAGGGAGGGATGGAGAGTATAAATAATAAACACAACCTAGATGTAAATTACAGAGTGTAATTAAAAGTTCAAAACACTACAGAGGAGGTGGTCTCTGGTAAAGG
Source organism: Geosciurus inauris (assembly GCA_004024805.1). Taxonomy (NCBI): domain Eukaryota; kingdom Metazoa; phylum Chordata; class Mammalia; order Rodentia; family Sciuridae; genus Geosciurus; species Geosciurus inauris. The sequence continues at coordinate 16,399 of PVHX01028787.1, forward strand.
GAATCAGAAGGAAGGAAGGGAGGAACACTGAGAGGTGATTACAGTTTCAAACAGTGTAGTCAGGCAAACCCTCATTGAAAAGAGATGATTTGAGTAAAGGCTTGAAGAAGGTGAGGAGAGCATTGCAGGCATGGAACGGCAAGTGGGCTCAGTAGGTCTGGGGTGTGGTGAATGAAAGGGAGCATAGCAGATCAGGCAGAGCAGAGTCAGTGAAGCAGGACAGCCTGTTTTTCTGAACAAAGTTTTATTAAAACAGAGCTAATGTCCATGTGTTTACCTATTTTTCATGGCCCCATTCATGCTACAACTTTAGAGTGGAATTGTGGAGACAGAGACAAAATGGCTTGCAAACTCTGACATATTTACCATCTATCTAGCTTTTTATAGCAAATGTTTGTGACCCCTAACACAAACAGATACAGCCAGTGAATGGTTAGGAGTTAAGGTAGTGTAAAAATGGAGGAATATAGTTAGAACTGGATAGGTTTTAAATGCAATTTGAAGGAAGGATAGATGACAGATGGATTTTGCCAATATTCTGAGTGTGCAATTGGGAGAGAAAGATAGGAGTCAGAGCATGTCAAAGGATTCTGGCTGGACAACTGAAAAGATGACATTAAAGAAACTAAGGAAACTGTGCATACACTAGATCTCCCTCGCCGCCCCCTCCACCAGGGGAAGGAGAGCAAATTGGAGATTCCCTTTCAAACATGTTTAGAAAGTAGATACAAAGAAAAGAAGACGACACATTTGGACTAGAAGCCATGTCCACATTCTGCACCTGTCCAGCAGACTATTGCCTCTTCCTGTGCCCAGATGTTCCCACCCCATGCACTCTGACATTGTTGTTTTGACTTCTCATTCAAAACATCAACTGGATAAGCACGAACACTAAGTGACATGTTTAGGTAGAGGGGACTAAAAATCTGCATCAGAGTCTTAACTAGTTTTCGGGAGGGAAATGGAGCTCTGCTTTAGGGAACTGAAACTAGCAAGGCCCTAAATTTAAAATAATTATGTTAACAGATTCATCAGGATTTCAGAAAGACGGAGGCAGCAGTGCAGTTTTGAGTCTCCCCAAAGACAGACAAGAAAAGGACACATTTGGACTAGGGGCCATGGAGATAGATTAAACAGCCAAAACTCTGGAGTAGAATTTACCACAAAAATAGAGAATAGTGTTTTTGCTATGAGTTTCAGAACAAGAGGATAGGGCAACCCACCAGCAGGAGGCAGCAGACCTGCCTGGCAACAGTACTTGCACCAGAGAAAACGGGAGACAGGAGACTTTCAGAC
>PVHX01028788.1:0-17690 GCA_004024805.1 Geosciurus inauris
AAGTGGATCAAGGACCTGGGAATCAGACCAGAGATCCAATGCCTAATAGAAGAAAAAATTGGACCCAAATCTTCATCATGTCAGATTAGGACCATACTTCCTTAACAAGACTCCTATAGCACAAGAAGTAAAATCAAGAATCAACAAATGGGATGGATTCAAACTGAAAAGCTTCTTCTCAGCAAAAGAAATAATCAATGAAGTGAACAAAGAGCCAACATTCTGGGAACAAATCTTTTCCACATGCACATCTGATCGAGCACTAATCTCCAGGATACATAAAGAACTCAAAAAACTTATCACCAAAAAAACTAACAACCCAATCAATAAATGGGCCAAAGAGTTGAACACAAACTTCACAGAAAGAGATATACAATCAACAAACATGAAAAAATGTTCAACATCTCTAGCAATCAGAGAAATGCAAAAACTACCCTAAGATTTCATCTCATGTCAGTCAGAATGGCAATTATCAAGAATACAAACAACAATAAGTGTTGGCGAGGTTGTGGGGAAAAAGGCATGCTCATACATTGCTGGTGAAACTGCAAATTGATACAATTAATCTGGAAAGCAGTATGGAGATTCCTTGGAAAACTTGGAATGGAACCACCATTTGAGCCTGCTATCCCACTCCTCGATCTATACCCAGAAGACTTAAAAAAAGCATACTACAGTGATGCAGACACTTCAATGTTTATAGCAGTTTGATTCACAATAACTAAACTTTTGAACCAAACTAAATGCCCTTCAATAGATAAATGGATAAAGAAATTTTGGTGTATTTATACATGATGGAGTCTTACCCAACATTAAAAGAGAATAAAATCATGGCATTTGCAGGTAAATGGATGGAGTTGGAGAATATCATGTTAAGTGAAGTAAGCCAATCTCAGAAAACCAAATGCTGAATGTACTCGTTGATAAGTGGATGCTGATCCATAATGTGGTGAAGGACATGAGAACAATGAAGAAACTCTGTTCACAGGGGTGTAAGGGGGGAGGGGGCATGGGGACAGTAAAGATGATGGAATATGGTGGTCATAATAGCCCTAACTTTATGTATGGCTGCATGTATGTTGTGGTTCTATATCACTTACAACCAGAGAAATGAAATGTTATCCTCTAAAAAAAATAAGATAAAAAAAGTTTCATTAAAAAAAAACAACACAACAATATATAGCCTTAAACCAAATAGCTCCTAATAAGGTTTTGTCACAATATGCAGGAATGATGAGTTCAATTATTATCTACAATATAAATAGTATGTTTGCAAAAGGGTCTATAGTTTTTGATTGTGGACAAAGAGAGAACTAGGGGTGGGGTGTAGAATGAGATGTTAAGGAGGTAGGAAGTGACGATATAGAGATATTTAATCTTAGAAAGCATGAAAAAGGAATCAAAAGAAGTTGGCTAGTAGCAGGAGAAAAGAGAGAAAGAGATGTTGGGAAGACAATTAAGTAGGAAGAAAATAGAGGACAGAAAACAAACAAAAAATTTTAAAAATTTAAAAATGTAAAAATAGAAGATAAAATAATATACAACACAACTGTAATATACTATTCAGACCTCCCAGTTCTTGTTAGCCTAATGCATTAAAAATTCTTGGTTTCACAAATGTTGGGGATGTGAGGGCAGGAAAAGAGGGAGAGAAAAAAGATGTAAAAAAAAAATAGAAAAAATCTCAAGGTAAATTAAAGCGTTGTTTCTGATGGAGTTCAATATCTTTGCTGCTTCCCTTCTCATCCAGTGAGTGAGGTTGTCTGTTCTTTGCTGGTAACTCCATCCTCAAGATGGTGAAGGTTATTAAAGTAGAAGGGTTGGTCTTGGAGGTAGAACTCCTGGAGGTAGGAGATAGCACTGGCCAGTTCTCATTGGAAGACTGCACCCCAAGGATCTCATTTGGGACCCACTTGTGTGATGCCGGCACCTGGTCATATCTCTTTATATTGCCTGTAGACCTCACAGTTCCTGGTCTCTAATTTAGTCTCTAAATTGTATCTCACTCACCCCCTCCCTTTCTACTTCCCAATCAGGAATCTCTTTCTCTGGAGGTCTTATGGGTTGCGCTCTGGGGCCTGTGCACCTGTCGCAGAGAGCTGTTTTGTGTTGGACTATTGTCGCCCGCTGGCAGGAGACAATAATCACGCCGTTATACTCAGAAAGCAATCTTTATTTTTGTTGAGCGCTCTTCTTGCCTTCCTTGGTTCTCTTTTGTTCTCTCTCGTTCTCTCCTGTTCTCCCCCCAGCCTCCTTCTCTCTCCTTTTCATACAGCAGGAAGTAATACCAAACAGAGTTACAACCAATTAGCAGGAATAGCGTTATCAAGCACGAGGGGAATGCATGAGCAGAATACAGGCGTGTATCAGAGCAGGCATTGCCCACGAGCCGAGCATGCACAGTGATGTTACCTCCAGCCAATGCTGTGCACTTCCTTAAGTTGTCCACCTGTTTACTGCAAGTTTCTGGCATACAGCCAGGTCGCCATCTTGAAAGGGCGGGGCAGCTCCCGGGCCCAGAGAGCCTGCCCCCAACATTGGACAGATCAGGACTGGGCTTTGCAAGCTACAGATCAGCCATATAGCTGCAAGCACTGTGCCCCTTTAGTGGCCGCAGAGGAGGAGGGGAAGTTGAGGGACTATAGGTACCTTGATAGTGCTTCTAGGCCCCAGCCAGTGTCCTACACTGGGAGTTGCACCACCTAAAGATGGCAATGGCAGTAGTGAGGATGATCCAAGATGGTGACAAATGTGCCCCAAGGTGGAGGTGGCTACTTTCAGAGATGGGTTGTCCGAGAGGGCCAGGCGGTGGCATTGGGCACGTGTTTGGAGATGGAGCTGAGTGTTGTGCAGTGTTGTGGCTCACAGCTGTCTCTAGAACCTGTCTGGTGTCCCCAGGTGCAGGCTTCTGCATGGAGGGGACTCTCGTAGCTGTTGCAGTGAAGTGTCTCAAGATGGAGGCGACTGGGGGAGCCCCACGCTGGTAGATGGGGGTCCACATAGGAGCGGCAACCAGGGGTTCTGCTTGGGAGCAGCAGCTAGGGATCCTGTGTGGGTGGGTGACCAGGGATCCTGCTCAGTGTGTGGGTGCTGATGCCAGTGGTCCTGCATGGGAGCAGGTCCTGTGTGGACAAGCAGCTGGGGTCCTGCGCAAATTCTGATGCTAGGAGACCGGCGCCTGCATGCTACCAGGAGTCCTGCCCAGGAGCAGCTGTCAGAGGTCCTCTAATAACTTGCAGATAAACAATATTCCCACTGCTTGAGTCCCAGGGCATGGAGGGACAAGGAATGCAGTCTCCCTCTAGGCTACCATCTTCACCAGTCTTGATTGAAATTATGGCATTCGAAGGTAAATGGATAGAGTTGGAGAATATAATACTACATGAAATAAGTCAATCCCGAAAAACCAAAGCCAGATGTTTTCTCTGATAAGTGGATGCTGATCCATAATGGGGGAAGGGCAAGGGAAAATGTAGGAAATTTTAATTGCGCAGAGGGGAGTGTGGGGAAGGGAGAGGGTATAGGGGTAAGAAAAAGAAAAGACTTAAAGCTGATAAACAAATTCAGCAAAGTAGCAGAGTGAAAGGTCAATGTATGAATCAATAGCATTTCTTTGCTCCAGTAATAAATCTGCTGAACAGGAATCAGAAAAACTATCCTGTTCATAATAACTTCAAATAAAAATAAATAAATACTTAGGAATAAGTCTAACCAAAGAAGTAAAACCTCTACAATGAAAACTATAAAACACTAAAGAAACTGAAGAGCACCTGAGAAGATAGAAAGACCTCTATGTTCTTAAATAGGCAGTATTAATATTGTCAAAATGGCCATACTACCAAAAGCATTACTCATATTCCATGACATCCCCACCAAAATACAAATGACATTCTTCACAGAACTAGAAAAGGCACTCAAATTCATTTGAAACAGTGAAAGACCCAGAATAGCCAAAGCAGACATGAGCAAGAAGTCCATGTGAAGGGATTTTATACAGAAGTATAAATCTCAAAGTATACTACAGAGCTATATTAATGCAACAGCATGATATTGGCATCAAAACAGGATGAAGATCAAGTAAATAGAAGACACAAAGACAAATTCAGATAGATGCAGGCATCTGATACTTAACAAAAGAATCAAAACTCTGAGAAAAGAGTCTTTTGTAACAACTGGTGTTAGTAAGACTGGATATATAGAAGAATAAAACTGGATCTCTTTCTCCCTGCACAAAGCCACCTCAAAGTGGATCAAAGACCTAAGTATTAGACCAGAAACTTTTCAAATGCTAGAAGAAAACAGAGTCTATACTCCAAAATATTCCTGCAGGCACTGACTTCCTTCATAAGACCTCCAAAGCACAAGAAATAAAACCAAGAATCAATAAGTGGAATGGCTTCAATTTAAAAAGCATTTGCAACAGCAAAGGAAAGAGTGTGAAGAGAGCTCACAGATCAGCTACACCTCAGATAAGAGATTAATATTTAGAATATATAAATGTTAAAAATAAAAAATTGAATATATAAATGTTAATGATGTCTTGTTTTACATTTTGGTTTTTTCATATTTAGAAAGATTTGAAACATTTCTCTCCCATTCTGCCAGCATTTTTTTTTTTGCTATACCCTCCTATACATATATCTTTAATTTAATTTATTTATTCTCTGAATTAGTAAGACTTCTCAAGTTGCCAAATATCAAATATATATATATATATGTTCACACACACACACACACACACGTATATTTTTGAAAAGGGCCTTCAAAGACATGAGAAAAGCAATACTCTTCTCTTTACTCAAAGAAGCACATGAGTTAAGAAAGGTACCTTTGTACATATCCCTGCCTTCAGTATTTTAATTCTTTTGTCACTTTTCTTTTCTGGTTATATTTCAACTTTTTTTAAATTCTCTTTGTAATGTTTAAGTTGAATTGCTTCAAGAAATGAAAGTCACCATTTCCCATAAAAAGTGGAATGAAAAGTCTTTTGTTAGTGGGAGTATTTCCTAGAGGAACTTTCCTTTCACTTGCTTAAATGCAAACCGGCTACCTCTATGGAGTAAACGTGATATGAATCCCAACTATATGGCACTATTATCTGCATAAAATATTATTCCTAAGTTTTTTTAAAAGAAGTACAGTATTTTAATACTAAATGACTTATAATCTAAGAACAGAAAAATTGTAAAATGTTTCACTTGTTTTCTGCTTTAATTATTCCAGCACAATATGAACACTTTATTAAAATTCTGTGTCTAATATGAGATATGTAGAAGGCTTAAGGATTTAATTAGATACCAAGATCTCAATTCATTAATATCTAGAAATGATTATAATTGCACAAAACTTTCAATAGTACCAAAACTATACACATATAATTCTATAATTTTATAATTGTTTTAATTAAAAAGAACAAATATTAATAAGATATAAAAATTTCTTCTCTAACACTTTTGTCAGTGCATCTGTGACTTGCTTGTTTCTCAGGCTGTAGATAATGGGGTTTAATATAGAGTGTAAAATAGAAAGAATATCCTATCCTGATCATTTGCATGTGAAGATGCAGGATGCACATACGTGTAGAAAAGGGGGCCACAGAATAAAGATACAGAAAAGAATCTACAGAAGGCTTTTCATTCTTCTTTTATAAAATCATAATGAGATCAAATTTTGAAGAGACAAGTATAATCACAACACTAGCAAACTCTCTGGAGCCAGACAAAATAAAAATTAATAGGTAATAAAGAGCAGTGTCAGTACAGAAAATCTTTAGCAATACCATAATTTCATAGAAAAAATATGTATTTTGATGGAATTACAGAAGATTAATTTGAGTAAAAATCATTCTTAAAATAAGTCACAAAGAAAACCACCTAAAAATGATAAAATTACACTCTATTGGTAATAACCACAGGATATTATAAAGGGTGGCATATAGCAACATAACAATCATAAGCCATTGCTGCCAAGAGAAAATATTCTGTGGTTACACTAACTGCAATGGAAAAATAATTGATCAGGCATCCAGAAAGAGAGATCATTTTGCTCTTGTCTAGTAAATGGGCCATCATCTTTGGGATCACACTTGATGATAACCAAGCATCCACAAAGGCTAAATTCCCAAGGAAAAAGTAAATGGGGATGTGTAGTTGAGGGTCTTTCCAAACCAGACCTTGGTTCCTCCAAATCATAATAAGATATATTACCAAGAACCAAGGAACAGAGAGGTGTTTCCTCTATGGTTGGTGTTGAAGTCTTGTGAAAACAAACTGTCAGCAAAATTGCATTTGCTCTTTCCAGGTCCTCACTAGACAGCCCCTAGAATGAAGTGCAGTGAATGTAGAAAGGACATACCTTAAATATTTATGAAGTGAAAATATTAGAATTGAAACAGAAGTAAGTATACACTTAAATTGTACCCTTCATATTTTTATTATAGTATGAGTTACAGAAACTGTTTGGAGAGAGTTGAAAATGAATTCAGAAAAAAAATTACTACTTAGGGCATTTAGATTTAATATCTGAATGGTGGTATATAAATATCTATACAATGATAGTTTGTTGTTTTGTTGTCATTTTAACTCACTACTGGCCAGAAAGAGCAAAAAGAAGGCAATATTTTTTTGGAAGCTTCATTAATTAATGAACTGACTTAGAGTTTTGCTACTGAAAAAGAAATATGTAGGGGGAAAAGCATATATAAAAGCTCTGTAAATACTCTGAACAAACATAGAGTAAACAAAATGATGTGCAGAGGTAGCTCACAGCCTAACCATAATGTGGCTGAAATTGATAGTCCTCTTAAAAATTGTGTAATTAATTCTTCACTCATTTTGTTGCCTATTTTTGATGAATAACATCCTTCATTACTAGTTCCAGTATGGATAATCTTTTCAATGGTATTAGTTTCCATATGTAAATTTTGATATATCCTTGAGGATATGCATGTATCAGATGACTAATGATGTCCAGCAAGTCTTTATGTCCTTATTTGACATGCATATATATCTTCATTGAGTTATTTTTCAAATTTTAGCTATTTTTAATTGGCTTTTAAATTTATTTTTATATATCATGAGAGCTTGTCATGGATCCTATATATAAACAAATACTTAATCAGATAAATAATTTGAAAATGTTTGAGATGCTGATTGCTTTTTCCTTCCAGAAGATATCACACTAGACCATTATATGAATTCATATGTGCTGATTGACCCAGTGAGCAAGAAGTAGCAACCATTCTTCTGGGTAAATAGAAAACACTTATGGACAATATTCCTAGCTGTATCACATACATATATATATCTTATATTATCCTTCTTAGGTCATTTTGAGGGCAACAACACCATCTTCATGGGAGTAGTAACATTTTAGTTAGATCTTGGGAAATAATAACACTTTAATTGCAAATGAATTAAGGGATGTTGCAGTAGCATTGAATTCTCTATGCAACCAAAATGTATGCCTGACCAAAAACATAGATCTGAGAGTTAGGTGTGGCCAGAAGGTTTTCAGTAACACATTTTAGTGATAACAGAAGTTCTATTAGAACTTCAGAGGGGAAGATCCAGAAGCATATTGGAAAAGGTCTCCCATAATTCAAGGTAAGCAAACACTAGTGGAAGAGTATTATACCATCTGTAGATATGCGTGCGTACTTGCATACATCCATGTATGTTTATATTAATATATTCAGATCCAGATACATATGCCACATATGTATAAAATGACAATTTATTAAAAGCTATTAAAGAAAAATGTGATTTTATTAGAGGTCTGAAAAGGAAGAACCATCTGGCAACAATGTTTGAGAAGTCTGACAGTATAATCAGGATGGAGGAGATAAGTAGAATTTTGAAAAACACATAGGTGAGCAACTTTTAGAGTGAGATCCTGATTGCTATTAGTGAGAATGTAAATGAAATTTCAGTATTTTGACATTGTCAAATTTTTAATTACATTTGAATTTTTTGTTTCCCTACAAAATATGTTAGTTGACTTTCTACAAGAAATAAAATTCACCAATTCCCAATGAGCTGGAGGTTAGACAGTTTATAGGGCTAGAAGATTTTTTGCAATTTTCATCTGCTCATCTGTTTTATAACACAACTTGTCAACACAATAGAGTAAACTTGATATGAATTTTTATTCTACACATAGTGTCAGGTGTCTTATATAACCCCTTAAATAATTTTGAAATGAATTGTACAATTTTTTGCCAGTTATTACATCAATAAAGTCAGAGTAAGAACAGCAATCCAGCAAAATGTTTTCATTTTTTTCCTGCCTTATTATGGTATGAATGAATACTAGATTAAATGAATACTAGATTAAAATCATTTGAACGTTTTCAAATTAAAGATACTAATCTTTCAAGAGTTTTATTAGGTATAGCACTTGAAGTTGTGAAAATGCTAAAAGATTTTATTTAAGTGAAGAAAATAAAGGCAGGAGAATTATACTTGCAAAAGTGTGGAACACTTTCCAAAATAAAGACCTATCTAACTGAAAATATTCTATGACAGTTTTATATTAAATGGAGAAAAGATAATAGTACAAGATCTAAACATTTCTCTTTAATATTTTTGTTAGTGAATCTATGACTTGCTTATTTCTGAGGCTGTAGATAATAGGATTTACCAGTGGAATTATGATTGTGTAAAACAAAGAGTCCATCATGTCTTGCTCATCTGCTTGTGGAGATGTGGGGCACACATACATGAAGAGAAGAGTAACATAGTATAAAGACAAAGATAAGAGATGAGCTCCACAGGTAGAAAAGGCTTTCTTTGCACTTTGGACAGACTTTTTTTTTAAGATTGTTAGGAGAACAAATGTATAGGAGATAAGAACAACCATAATGGTGAATATATGAATTGAACCAGAGAAAATAAAAAGCATTAGAATATTAATGGAGGGATCAGTACATGAAATCTTAAACAGTGGTATAATGTCACAATAAAAGTGATATATTATATTGGAATTACAGAAGGTTAATCTGAATAAAAAACTTTCATGAAGTAGGGCATGAAGAAAGCCTCCTACAAATGACAAAGTTAATAGCCAAATGCCAAATCTATTGGTTATTATCACTGGATAAAGTAATGGTTTGCATATGGCTACATAGCGATCATAAGCCCTTGCTGCCAAGAGAAAACATTCTGTGGCTGCACTGATTCCAAAGGAAAAAAATTGTATCATGCACTCAGAAAGAGAGATCTTGCTTTCAACTAACAAATTGGCCAGCATTTTGGGTGTCACTGTGGATGACAACCAAGCATCAACAAAGGCTAAACTCCCAAGGAAAAAGTACATGGGGATGTGAAGGTGATGGTCCTTCCATATGAGACCGATCAGACCAAGATTGCCCACCATAGTGATGAGGTATATCACCAGGAATACCAGGAACAGGAGGATTTTCCACTCTTGATGGTGAGGGAGTCCTGTGAGAACAAACTCTTTCAGCAGTGTTGCATTTTTCTTTTCCAGGTCTTCCATGAACATGGTCTGAAATGAAATGCAGTAAATGCAAAAAGAACATACTTTATCATCAAGTGAAGACTATTTGGAAAGGAGTCAAAATAAAACCATTGACTTATTATAACACCCTTATATATGTTTATTTTTGTATAATTGATGGAAACAATTTGGAGAAAATTAAAGGGATGGGAAAATGCAATTTTCTCATTTCATTGAATATTTAGAAATAAACAGATTTGGGAAAATGGAAAAGCCATTCTAACTGTGTATTAAAACTATGCAGCCACTACTGTATTTGCTAGAAATATCCAGAATCTGATACATGGAGTCAGGGATAACAAAAAATCTTTGTGACTCTAGGACTATAAAATGACTTGAAAGTGGTGTGAATCCTTTATCTTTTGTTATCTGGCAATAGTTATGCAATGAAAAATTTTAAGACACACAGTGGCATGTAAATTGCCTTTAAATAATTGTGCAGACATGTTATTAGTAGAAGTACAATTTCATTGTTAAAAGACATAGAAGCACTTGGAGAAGATGAAGATACAGTTATGGTTGTGCTATGCATTGAAGTTTGTGTGAAATGAAAGAGTAATAGAGAGGAAAGAAACATAAGAAAGTTATATTAAAGAGGTTATAAAGTGTGTGTGTGTGTGTGTGTGTGTGTGTGTGTGTGTGCGTGCACATGCATGATTTATTAGATAGACCAGAGCTGAATCTCCTTTCCACACATAAATATTGATCATGAATAGAGACTCCATCCCTCTACAGCTAGAGACTCACAGACTCACATTCCTGGCCCTAGAGTGAGGATAAACATTCTATATTTGGCCACTCAAATGAGCCCACCATACATTTGGAATTTGGAGCATGGAAAACAAAGGAACAGGGACCAAAGAGAATTTTGGGACTTCAGCAAAGCCATAAATATTTAGACTATACCAAATGTGTCCCACACTCAACAATGGCACTGAGAGCTTGAGCTGTGATATTTGAACAAAGCTATTCTACAGCAGTGACAGCAGGCTCCATTGAGCTAGTGATGGGAAATGATTTTGGCTCTTACTGGTTGCATATTTTATTCTGTTCCTTCCCAATTTTACACCGGAGTTTTCTAATCTCCCTAGCCTTTTTATGTTACAATCAATATCTATTCAAATAACCTGAGTCCTGGCTCAGACATGTTATTTGTCAGAGATGTTATTTGTTATTTGTTATTGTTAGACATGTTATTTGTCAGCTGCATTGAACCTGAGTCCTGGCTCAAACAAAAATGAGAAAAAAGATGAGAAGAAAGAATATTGAGCAGAGTGATGAGAGAAGCAAGAACAAAACTGGAAAGCTGAGTGACTTAACGTACATCAAATGAGGAATGATGCTCAGATGACAAAGTGCAGTGCCAAAGGCCAAAGCAAATGTTCTAGAAGGAAAGTGCATAAACAGAGATTGCTAACTATCAAAATAGGTGATTTGTGGTGGCTTTCATGAAAACCCTTTCCATGTGGGTATTGATTAAATACAGAGAATAACTAGTGAATGAGAAGAAACAAGTGGCACTATAATGAGAAATCCTAGTAACAAGGGGGAAGAGCTGTCATTTTTCTACATTGTAGAAGAATTCAAATTATTTTTCTGGTAGGAATTTTTTTAAAACAACAATTTTCAAAAATAATGAGAAAAGAGACAAAAGCATGAGATAATACAGGGAACAGAAAAAGGAAAGAAAAGTTCAAATTTTTTAATAAATCAAGAGAAATAGGCAAAGAATGAAGGGACATGTGGGCAAGTATAGGAAAGCATAAGGAAAAGAGAGAGAGGAATTATCAGAGAAAGGCTAAAAAATAATTAAAAACAAAGGCTCAGAGACTCGAGGGTAAGTAAATGTTAACTCTGCAGGTCATCAACACTTATGAATTCCTTACTATTACTTTAAATTTAATTTCCTATAAAATTTGTATATGAGAGGGAGATTTGATTAAAATTTTACTTTCAAAATTTATGTTGTTCATAGATATATTAGTACTGCCCAGAATTTCTCTCCTATTTGAAAGTTGCTTTAGCTTCATTACAATAGTGATTAGAGCACACTTGCACTTGAATTTCTGTTTGGGTGGTAAAAGAGAAGCAAACATTGTTTTCAAGCTTCAGAGATTTGTTGACAAAGGTGGGCTGACTCACAGATATCAGGATGGGAACTGAAATTGCTAGGTGGAATAGTTCTCCCACACTGTGAGGTTTAAAAGTTGTCAGAGTAGCCAGCTTGCCTCTGACTTGGACATATCAAAGGATCTACAAAAATTTTGGCCACCTAATCTGTGCCATTCAAATCTAAGCTGGATTCAATTTTGCTTAACTTCAAAGACTGTTAAGCTCCAAGTACCCTTTCCCATTTTATGTTCTAAAAGACCTTGTCTATCTCCAGTGGAACATTGGGTTGGGTTTTTTTTAAGACTGATCCTCCATCTCCTGGTTTGGAAATCTACTGTATCTGAATAAAACTGTCTCTACTTGTATTTTAACCTAATTTTTCATTTTCTTAGTTAACAGCTTTGCTTGAGGGCACTTTTATCTCTAACAAATTTCTCATTTTTGTAAATATTGAGCCAAGAATTCAAGGTGAAACAGCTTTTATAAATAATGAGTACCACTAATTTAAGGAGTTAAATGTATTTTAAATGGGGATGGACTTCATTACAGGTAATTTCAAATCACAAAATAATTGATAGTTCTAAAATTCTGTTCATTAATTCTTTTTAAGGCATAATGCTAGAGAGAGCAGTGGAGAGAAATTTTAAGCATAAATATGTATATTGTTACAATATATATGTGTGTGTATTTATATATATATATATATATATGAATTTATTTTAGGAAGATTGAAAGAAAAGAAAAACTAATATTTGACTGAAACCTTAAAAGTTTTTATCAGAATATGTATTTAATTAAACAGCATGAATCTTCTCATAGGAATCATCAAAGATGTATACTACATAAGAAACGTTATGATTCAATCTTTAAAACTAGTCTTAAATTATTGCTGTGGTTCATCAAAATGTATCCTATAAGTCATTATATTTGAGTTAATAGTATAACAAAAAAATCACCAAATGGAACAAATCAGTCTTCCAGCCAGCTATTTTACTCATCCACACTTTAATCATGAAAAGAACCTACACAGAAAAGTCATTAATAATTTTCCATTTCCACTATTTTGTCATCTTCTAAACTAAATCATAAATTATTAAAAATTAACAAAAAAATTAACATTCTGTATAAAGAATAATGAATATTATAGAAATCATTTTTCTCTTACCCTGGCCTTGAGTGAAATTGTGAATTTTTTTTCAAATTTTAGACTTTATAAAGTAGAAAAAACACTATTATAGTACAAGGAAAAAAATATAGGAAGCAATTTTGGTCACACCAATTCATTTTGAAGTCATCATTTTTCAAGCTAAGGAAGGTTGTGTATATAAATTTACCCTCTAAAATAGTCAACCAATTGCACAACTATATGCTTTTTCCCAAAAGAGGAAGGAGTGGGGAATTAAATTTTCTAAGAGAATCAGAGTATTCCCCTTAGGACACAGTTAAACAGTTCTACTGGGCATTATTTATTTGGACACTACAAAGAAGTTCAAAGTGTTCCACAGGGAATTACAGACTGTGGAGTCAAAATCGTTAAGTCACTATCAACAGTTCTAGATTTGACAATTGGTATTTTACTTTATGCCACCACTTTGTACCACAGGTAGCACTTCTGACATGTTGAGGTAAATTTTAATTTATATATAAAATGTATTTTTCTGAATGGTTTGATTATATGACTTTGTTTGAGCTCATTAAAACATGATTTTAATAAGGCTAAAGATCTAGATTCTATTCAGGACCTGGCAAAAAATAAAATTTTCGTTATAAAAGCTATAGCTCAATTTTCAGACCTATACTTGGATCCAACAGTTTAAGCTGAAATCTAATGAATAATTTTACAGGCTAAGGTCAAAGAGAGGAGCAAAGAAAAAGAAAAAAGTATAAAAGAGACTCACTGGGAGCTGGCCTACAACTCTGCTTATCAAACCTCAGTGCCTATAAACTTCTTGGAGATCTTGTTAAAATACAAATTCTGTTTTAGTAGATATGGGATGGCTCAGCAATCATTTTTTCTAACACAGTGATGTCTGTGGACACTTGGCTCAGACAAATGATTACTGCATATTGTTGTCAAATCTAACTTAAGGGAAATTCCTGAGGAATTTTTAACATGATATTCACATGCTCAGAACTTTACTTTTGGTATTAATAGAATTTAAACACACATTCAGAAAAGAACAATTTACTTATTGTGGCATTTAGATATGATATCTGAATAGTGGTATGTAAATACCTACACAATGATAGTTTGCTGGTTTGTTGTTATTTTGATGTAATCACCACTGGCAAGAAAGGGCAAAAAAAATGACAATTTTTTGGAAGCTTCATTAATCAATGAACTGACTTAGAGTTTTGCTAGTGAAAAAGAAATATGTAGAGGAAAAAGTATATATACAACTACATGAAGGTTCCCTGGCTGGGGCTGAAATGCAGCTTCGCTGCCATCAAGCCTAGAGCCATGGCCATCTGGAAGAGGCGCAGCACCTGCTCTTTCATTTTCACATGGCATTCAGAACAACTTCTATGCCCTCACAAGTATGTGAAGCTAAAGCGAGAAAAGGAGAAAATATCTGATCCTTGACTATCTGTGGCCATGTTGGTTTTGAGAGTTCGCCTGATCAGCTGGTCAATAGATCCATTCAGCAAGGCTTCTGTTTTAATATTCACTGCATTGGGGAAACTGGAATTGGAAAATCCACACTGATTAACACATTGTTTAATTTTGAAGAACATAAAGCCTCACATTTTTGCCCAAAATGTTAGACTTAAAGCTCAGACATGAACTCCAGGAAAGTAATGTTCAGTTGAAACTAACCATTGTGTATACATGGGATTTGGTAACCAAATAAAGAAGAAAGCTACCAACTGATAATTGACTACATAAATTCTCAGTTTGAGCCCTATCTCCAAGAGAACTGAAGATCAAGCGCTCTCTCTTCAACTACCATGATTCTCACATCCATGTGTGCATCTATTTCATTGCCCCAACTGGCCACTCTCTCTGAAGAGGTGAAGACACTTGACCTCTTAACCATGAAGAATCTGGACAGCAAGGTGAACATTATTCTAGTGATTACCAAAGCAGATACAATTTCTAAATCCAAATTACAGAAATTTAAGATCAAGCTCATGAGTGAATCGTCTGCAATGGCATCTAGATGCCAACAGATGATGATGCTATTGCTAAAATCAATGCTGCAATGAAGGAACATTTGCCATTTGCTGTTGTAGGAAGTATGGATGAGACAAAAGTTGGAAACAAGATGATCAAAGCTCATCAGTACCCTTGGGGTGTTGTACAAGTGGAAAATGAAAACCACTGTGACTTTGTAAAGTTGTGAGAAATGTTCATCTGTACAAACATGGAGGACCTACAGGAGTAGACTCACAATAGGCACTATGAGCTCTATAGGCATTGGAAACTGGAGGAAATGGGCTTTATGGATATAGGCCCAGAGAACAAGCCAGTCAGTGTTCAAGAGACCTATGAAGCCAAAAGACATGAGTTGCATGTGTGAGCGTCAGAGAAAAGAAGAATAAATGAAGCAAATGCTTGTGCAGTGAGTAAAGCAGAAAGAAGCTGTATTGAAAGAAGCTGAAAGAGAGCTGCAGACTCTCAAGTTACTGTTTTGCAATGAATCTAGATATCTTCTCCTGCTGCCAAGTTATTTTCACTTTGTCACATATTATGCCAAAGAGCAAAAACTCAGTGCCATCGAAAATACAGAACTCCTTCATACTATGGCTGATTATATTTATATTCCGGGATGAATTTTTTTATATACACTAAACAAACAAGCAAAAAAGAAGTAGGGTAATATGTTTTAGAATGTATTATATAGCTCAAACTCTAACCTCTCAATAGTTTCATAGAATGTTAAATTTTTATATGATTATCCCATTGGTAATATTCCTACCCTTTGTGTCAAATTATATAACAGGATGACTTTATGCTTGAGTATGCCTTGTTATGGTTGATGTATTGCTGTGATGAAATAAAATATGTTAAAAAGCTAAAATATCCAGGTATATAAACCCTTTTACCTAGTGATACCTCTGAACCTGGGTATATCATATTTTTATTAGGATATCTTACTACTTGTTTAATACTGTGTCTCAAGGCAAAAAATAAAAAGGTTGAATCAGTTTTATTAAAAATATTTTTCTTTTTTTTAATATTTTTTTTAGTTGAAGATGGACACAATGTCTTTATTTTATTGCTTTGTATGTGGTGCTGAGGATCGAACCCAGGGCCTCACGCATGCAAGGCAAGCACTCTACCACTGAGCTACAATCCCAGCCCTTAAAAATATTTCTTTAAACTATGAATATTTGAATATTAAATACATAAAAAAATTCTTATTTCAAGGGATGTTTGTATTCAGTGCCTTAGTATTTTCACAACATTTTAATGGTTCTAACTTTTTAACAATTGTTATAGATACATAAATTTTCATTTTTGTACTTGAATATTCTAAATAAAACCAATAATCTTGAAAAAAATTAAAAAATAAACTATGTGAATACTGTGCACAAATGCAGAGTAAACAAAATGATGTGCAGAGGTAGCTATTAGCCTAACTAAACTTTGGCTGAAATCAACTGTCCCCTTAAAAATTATGTCATTATTCATTCACTTTGTTGCCTATTTTTGATAACTAAAGTTCCTTATTACTAGTTCTGGTATAGATAATCTTTTCAATTGTATTAATTTTAATAGGTAAATTGTGATATATCCTTGAGGCTTTAATTTACATGTACCATATGACTAATGATGTACAGCATGTCTTTATGTCCTTATTTGACATGAATATGTATCTTCAGTGAGTTGTCTCTTTGAGTTTTTGGCTATTTTTAATTGGGCTATTTTGCATTCTTTTTGCATATTTTGAGAGCTTGTTATTGATCCTATATACCAACCAATCTTTCATCAGATATATGATTTGCAAAATTTGGGGACACTTTATTTTCCTGGTAGAAGATACCACACTAGAAGATTATACTAATGCATTTGTGCTGATTGATCCAGTAATCAAAAAGTAGCAACTATTCCTCCATGTAAATAGGAAATACTTCATGGTCTACTATTCTCAGCTCTATAATATATTCTTCTTAGGTCATTTTAAAAGAAATAACACTATTTTCTTGGATGAGGTAGACCTCGATAAAAAATAATACCATTTCAATTGTAAATGAATTAGGGTGGTGTTATGGTAGGATGGAATTCTTTCTGGAGAAAACTGTATGGACAAAAGCATATGGTGGAAAAAGTGAAGTACCCAGTTGGTTTAATAACACATTTGGCTATAACACAGGCTTCTTTAAAATTGTAGCGAAAGAGATTGTAGCTTTAAACCAAATCATTTAGAAAAGACTTATCCAGGGTGAGCAAACACAAGTGAAATGCACCACTCAGAAAGTCAGAATTCCAGTGTTTAATCCCATGTGTGGAAGCTAAAGAGAAAAAAGGAATTAAAAAAAAAACAGGAATTTCTTCAAAAATAGAAGAGGGATCAGGAGACTAGAGGAAAGGAAGGAAAGAAAAGAAGAAGAACTATGGAGACTGTAGAGTGCTATGTACATCTATGAAGATATAAATAAGTAAATAAAATAATAAAGTAGAAGAAGGGGATAGTGGGGAGGAAGGAAGGAAAAGGGGATGTACTGGGGAATGAAGCAAACTATATTATATACACATATATTATATGCATTTACAAATATGTCAAAATGCACCCCACTATTATATATAACTATAATGTACTAATAAAAACATTTAAAATTATTATTCTCATGTATTGACACCAGTATATCTACATGGTTGGCAAAGATGCTGAAAAAGCTCTGTAGATAAGAAATAGATAACTTGATTTTGCTTATCTTTTGAGAAGTGGGAAAGTTGTTTTACTCTTTCATTTTTTTCAAACACATTTTTAGTTTGTTAAAGCCTTTAGTTCTTCAGAAGTCAAACATACTATCCCTTTAAATAAGCACAGAAGCTAAATCATAATAATCACTCTGGTTGAGGTTATAAAATCATCTTCTTTTATCCTGATACA